>CAUZXS010006469.1:0-42413 GCA_963585895.1 Sepioteuthis lessoniana
TAAAGATTATCATGAAATTATTTAGTCTGGTTCTTGGAACCTCATCAAAGTGATCATTTGACCTATAAAACCATGGTTTTTAGATATTATGAAAAAGTAATGTGGTCTGCAGAGGTCAAATGATATCCTGTATGCTTACTAGTGGGCCAAGAATGAGATCAACTTGCACTGATATCTGACTAGGTTCCATGATACTATGTTAGGTCATGTTATTAGGTCAAATTAAGGAATGCTTTCCAATGTGTGAAACTCTTCATTTATCAGTGCAATATACAATCCTTTACACACACACACACACACACACACACACACACACACACACACACATTTCATATGCCACTTCTGCATTTGAACAAATGAAGAAAAACAAAATATTATTTAATTAAATAAACTTTTGATATTTTTCTTTCTAAATTTTTTTCTGAAATTTAAAAATTTCTTTTTAATTTTGCACTCAATTTCTAGTTTTTGAATTTAATCTTCTGTGAATTGTGTTCGATATAAAAGTTTTTACTTCTGAGGTTTGTTTAGTGATACCAAAATATGTTAAACAATTTCAGAGTTGGTTTTTTTTTTGTATTTAAAGTTTCTCATGAATTTGGTTCTATTGGGTCATTTAATCTCTGTTAATTTCAAGTATTAAAATTATAATGCTATATTTTATCTATTTTCTCATGCAGTTTTCCATTTGTGTTGTGATATGGTTCTTTTGTTGAAAGATTTAATTTCTATTTGGTAAAAGAGTTGTTTGGATTATGATGCATATGTGATTGGTTCAGAGTAATAAAAGGCTTTGTTTATTTTGACACTATTCTCTTTGGTGCTTTCCATGTTCTTGATTTGGTAAATCTCATTTTTTTTGTAAATCATACAATGATAAATTATTGAATACTTTAAGTGAAAAAATTGTTTCACTTTAAAATAAGAAATGTATCTTCTCAGTATCATTTTATTGGTTCATTTAGATAAATTATTGACCAGTACTGTCATTTTTGAGTTTGACACAAGGCCAGAAGAATTAATTACCTTGTGAGAATTAGACTCACTAACAAATTTGCTAATCATTACATTACAAAAGGTACCCGATTGCTAGCCAATGCTGGTTGTTTTTGAATATTAGTTTCTTCACATAGAACTGTTGGTCGTGTTATTGATTTAATTAGTTCTTAAAATATCTATTTGGACAAAATGCATATTTTTTCATTCAGAAAGGAAATAATCTTTAATGATTGATAATTGTGAAGACACAAATACTACAAAAAACGGAAAATAATTTCCATCAGAATTATAAAAGAAAAAGAGGCTGTTTTATTTGAAGGTGTCAGGTTTGTTTCCCTTGAACTCTTTGAACTTTAGAATTGTTATGAAGGACAACTCAAAATAATTCCTTAAATTATCTATTTGCACAAAAAAGAATTTCTTGTTTTGCAACATGCATGGTTTATATGAATATTGAGCATGGTTTATATGAATATTGAAAGTAACTTTGTCATTTTAGTTTGATGGCATTTCATTTCAAGATTATTGTCTGTTATCGTTAGATAATGAATCCTGATGTTCTCAGATGAATTTATAGCTTTTTTCCTGAAAAGATTATTCCAATTTTTTCTCTTGTAAAGAAAATAAGACTTGACTTTTGATAAGTGTCAAATAATTTCATGATTGGTTGGTTGGTTATTTTGTTTTAAGGTGTATCAACCCTTTTCAGGTCATTTAAATTGAATTTCAAACACTACAGTTTAGTACAAGTATAGTTTTTGTTTACAAACAATTAAATATCAAAACAGTTCTATTTCAAACAATTCAGCTTAGCATAAGTACACAGTTTAGTTCTATTTAAAATAGTTCTAGTTCAAACAGTTCAGTTTTGCATAAGTACACAGTTTCAATGTCAGAAACAGTTGTTTAGCATAAGTACACAGTTTAGTTCTGTTTGACCCATAGATTGGACCCTATCAGGTGCTACCACACTGGGCTAGAGTGGACCTGGCAGTGATGGCAATGAAGGGGTACTTCACATTCTCCAAAGCTCCATCATTACTGGAACCCACCATCAGATTGTTTAGTGTCATATCCAGGACACTTGTTTGGGGGGGGTCTTACACCTCTGCAGAGAAACAGTCAGTGTATTCTACTGCCCCAGGCAACTGGGCAATTATTTTATGATGATCAGATAATAGTGAAATTGACTTCTTAACCATACAGAAACTTAAGAGTAATACCCGAATGAGTCTTGTATTCCAAAATGGGTAACCCACCACCCAAAAATATTCAACTCTTATAATTCTGAAGAAGAAAGCTTACAATACTTAAATACTATGGTGGATGGTAATGTACTAAATAATATATATATATATATATATATATATATATATATATATATATATATATATATATATATAATGTTCCTTCAGAAAAACTGAACAATGTTGAACTTATAAAATCCAGTTCTTAAAATATATGGATATAAAATATTATGCTCGAAGGTTACTCAATGATTATGACATTAAGCATGAGGACTTAAGATTTGATATTAGGTTAATCAGGCTGGTTAACTATAATTCACCCAGTTAAAAGCTTTTAAAATTTGTAACACATTAACAAAATTAATGTCAGTGTTAGAAATTAAGTTAGCAGCATGAGCATGTAATTGGAAGTTACTAGAGCTAAAGTTTAAAAATGTTAGTGATATTCATTAATTAAAATTTTCCAGTAAAAATAAAGAAGTTCTTTAGAAATCATTTTGTAATAGAATGAATATTAAAATAAGTCAGTGGTTTGAATTATTTACCATTGTGTTGTTGACTGAGGCGACTCTGGTGGTGTAATGGTTAGCAAGCTCGGCTAGCAAACCTACACGAGTGAGTTCGAGTATCATTGGGTGCCCATTTCATATGGCCTTGTGCCACATCTAAGCAAAAAGCTTAGTAAATTTCCATTGTGTTGTTGACTTGATTTTTATTAGAAAGAAGATCTGAGATCTATCTTCAAATTTACAAATCCTATATGTACCAAATAGCAATTGACAAGATGACAAGAACATTTAATGAGAAATTTCTTAAAACCATTACAAAACTGAATGTGTGCAAAATGAATGAAAACTTCTAATCTTTCAATGAAACCTGTTATTATTATCTTGCTGGGTAGATGTTCACTACCTGTCGTAAAAAAATCAATGAGTCTCACTAGATAGATAGACCAGTACATTTCTCACTACAGTGTGCTTTGCAAACTTCCTACTCTATTTGCTAATGAGTTTTAAAAATAAAAGTCTATTTTATTGTTTGAATTTCTACACTTTTTCTTTTGTCAGATGGTGTATCTTTGAAAACTCATGTCTTGTCACATTAAGGTTTCAATTCCATATGTGAAAAAATGAGAGAGAGAGAGAGAGAGAGAGAGAGAGAGAGAGAGAGAGAGAGAGAGAGAGAGAGAGAGAGAGAGAGAGAGAGAGAGAGAGAGAGAGAGAGAGAGAGAGAGAGAGAGAGAGAGAGAGAGAGAGAGAGAGAGAGAGAGAGAGAGAGAGAGAGAGAGAGAGAGGAGAGAGAGAGAGAGAGAAGAGAGAGAGAGAGAGAGAGAGAGAGAGAGAGAGAGAGAGAGAGAGAGAGAGAGAGAGAGAGAGAGAGAGAGAGAGAGAGAGAGAGAGAGAGAGAGAGAGATTATCATAGCAGGAAAAAAGGTACTTTATTTTCCATAATCCTCTAATTTTCTCTCCACTTCACCGCTGTCTAGTAGTATATGATTAGGGGAAGATATATAAGAGTAAGTATTTTATTGATTATGTAATTACTAGAGGTTTGGACTAAAAATAACCAAACATATAATGAATCTCCTTGGAAGATGAGGTAAATCTTAGGTTATTATATGATATTAACTGATACAAATGCCTCTTTTTCTATCTCATCAAAAACTTTACATAGGATTTTATTTTGTATCAAGTGTGTGCATGCATAAAAATGTGCCCAATATATTAAAGATTAAACACTGTCTGCATTCTTTTTTGTTTGTTTTTCATTTTGGTGTGGACAAGACTGGACAGAGTTGTTGAATGAAATAAAATTGTACCACATATAATACTGTTGTTGTTTTAAGACTGGTTGTAGCACATGGTTTGAGTTTTTTTCAGGATTCAGTTATATCAACATGCATACTCCCATACAACACTATAATGAATAACACACAATGTTTTCGTTTATAGAAACAATCACATATATATATATATATATATATATACATAGAGAGAGAGAGAGGGCAAATGAAAGAAAGAAAGTTATATAGTCTTACTTTTAATATGAGTACATACATTGCATTGAGGGAATATTGTTTGCTGCAATATTATCAAAAACAAATAAGAGACATACATTTATTTTTTTTAACCAGCTAGTTACTTTTTTTACACCAACATTATAATTATTGATTCTATCAATTAGAAGATTGATAAGTATCACCATTATTCATATTGTAATTCTGCAAATGTATAACATATGAGCATTTGGTTCTGTGATGTATTTGTATAATGAAATATTTTAAAGCCTGTTTGTTATTCTGAGGTAACTCAATTTGTACCCATATCTTTATTATTTTCTTACAACATTTCAATTGTTACATTTTTGCAGCCTTTGTCAGGTACATGAATCTGTTGCCCTTCAGAGGAGATGTTAGAATAGAACTCCTTATTTTACTTTTGATATATTTCTTTGAAGTACATATGCTACTCTTAGTTGTTTTATTTCTTTAAATTTTTTTCTATCCAAGGCCATCTCTTCTCTTTATGTTTTCTTGATAAGGCAGTTGACTTCATAGCTTAAAGTCTTAGAGTATTAATGAGAGTAAAGAACTCAGGAGTTCTTCATAAAAAACACTTTGTGTATATGTTAAAGAACTGTTAATTGCCAACAACAATTGAGAATTCTTTTCACAATACTGATATAAAACAGCATATTCATTTTGATATTGTATGCTTGCAGTACTCAATGTATTTCTTTAATAAATTATTAGTTGTTTGTTCAGTCCTGATTGACTCTTCCAGAACTGTTTTTTTCTACATTCTTATATAAAATATTTCAAGACTGTATATATCTATGTCTACTGGAAGACTGATAGTTATATAAGTCTTTACTATAATGTTACCTTGTTCATGAATCATTACTGAACTCAGTCCGTGGTGTAATGGTTATTGTCATAGGAAATGGACACGGTGACACGAGTTCAAATCCTGGACGAGAATGATTGCATTTTCACATAGCACTAATACACTTGGGAAAGGTATGAATCCAATTATTCTCCCTCCAGCTATGGGTAAATAGTAGGACAGACTGGGTTCTTCAGCCTTGGTAAGGCAACTAGTCTAGGAGAAGGAAAACTCTGAATTCAAACCTGTTAAACTCTGCTTCAAAATTGACCTTGTGTCATATCCTGCCCGAGCAGAGGGGTTGATAAATAGGATTACTGAACTCAGTCATGGTAAAATATATGCAGATTCACTGACTTATGTTGGATTTTCTGGCAAGGTTTACTTTCTACCTACTTAAAATTTATGTTAATTTAGAGGGTGGAAATGCATAAACTTATAATTTCATTTTCACAAAACTTTATTCAAGATTGTATTTCATAATCTCTTATAAAAAATTGTGGCATGTACATATATTCTTATCCTGTACATGTGCTTGAAGAATGTAAAGAAGAGAAGAAAAATATGAAGAAATTGAAAACAATCCTTATTGGGTCAGTGTCTTCAGACATAATATTGATTGTATTGAAACTGTTGTAAAAAAAAATCCATCAGTATTGCATAAGATAGTTGGATCAGTTATATTATGCCAATTATAAGGATGTTATATTATTTCGTTCATTTTCCATCTTATTGACTTTCTAATGTCTGATGATGATTAGCTTAACATTACAAATGGATTAAGACTGAGTTTTGTATGATTTTCTAAATTATTGTGCATATAAATAAATATCTTACAGATATTGTTTGGTATGGAATGATATTGTGATATTTACAAATTTAGTTCATTGGTTATCCATTTTTGATATTATAGATAGTATTATTGCTCTGTATTTATCTCTATGATAAAATAAAATGGGTATTATTCCAACTTATAGCCATGTAAGAACTATTATATGGCTGCACTATTTGGACTCTAATGAAATGTTTGGAGAAAAAGCTAGATGGGAATGACACAAAGATGCTACATTCTATTTTGAACAAATCCTAGTAGCAGCATCAAAGAAAACAGTAATTGTATGGCCACTTAGTTCCCATATGACAAACCATCCCAGTTAGATGAACAAGACATACTAGACAAAGCTAGAGAAGTGAGGATGAAATTATAAGTGACTTTCTCCTATGGAATCCTACACATGGACACACCAGTGTTGGCCGACCAGCAAAAACTTACATTCATCAACTTTGTGTAGACACTGAATGCTGTCTAAAGAACTTATCAAGAGTGCTGACTTATAGGGACAGATAGTGAGAGAGAGTCAAGGGAATCCATGCTGTAAGCATGCCATGAGGATGATAATTATTTTTAATTAGTTATGTTGCATTAGTAATATGAAATAGAACTTGCTTTAATTGATTCAGAAGAGACAATTCAAATCATTGTTTGGATATCTCTAATTATTTGGTGTCAGTATTGGTAAGTAGTTTTTATATTTAATCAGATTTCTTGACTTTTAATCTTCATTATGGTTGATCTTATAATTTATGAACCATTTTGAGTATTATACTATAGTTGACCTGAATAACCAATTTCCATTTTCTTTGTATCTTTAAATGTGTTTAATTTTTGTTTATGTTTCCTCTAATAGTCTATGCATTATCCCCAGCTATAAAGTTAAAAATTTCCTTTTTTCTTTGCGACATTTAACAAACCTTACCTTTCAGGTTTGCAGAATGAAATTGTAGATCAAATAGCTTTCGGATGATTTCTTAGAATGTTAATTTTTTCTTTTTTCTTTTTTGCTAGATTTTCTGTTAGTGTCAGTCTTTATCAATATCATGTCCAGATCTTATTTGCTTATTTGAAGTAGTGAGTATCTTTTGCACGTAAAACAAAGCTTCACATTTTTCTGAAAAAGAATCTGAGAGTAGTATATATTTGTCATAACATATCCTTTTCTTTTGTTTAAATAATTTTTTTTTCATTTATGAAACCCGAGAAAAATGTCTTTTAAATGACTTGTGGATTCTTTTCTTTATTAAATATCTCATTTTTCTGTGTTTCCAATGAATGTTATCAGTAACACATCTATGGATTCATTATTGCATTTGAGAAGAATCAGAACTTTCGATCTGGTCAAACATTTTCAGCACTGATGATAACAAAAAAATCATAAAAATGAACACTTACACATTGTATCTTGTCTAAAATAAAATAGGTATAGATGCAAAAACATGGTCGAAAAGTAAACCCATAGCTTGAAAATTTTTTAGATTTTTGAAATTAGATTGAGTGTTTTATTTAGTAGTTACTGGCAAAAACAGGAGAATGAAGTATTGAATAAATACCTCGGTAAATTTATTTATGAAAATTGAAAATTTACTGTGGACACTTAGACTGACTGAAGTATCCATTTATCCCAGCTACGAATGAAGTCACTAACAAACAAATATAAAATATCTCTTACTTATTTCATATTTCTATACATTGTCTATTATATAATTGTTATAAATTGCTACTATAAAAGATAAATCCACAAGAAAGAAAAGTTATTTACTAATCATATTTTCTTACCTAATGAAGTTAATATTGTTTTGTGAAAAATGTCACAGGGTTAATTAAGAGATATCATTAAATATTTGATTTAGTGACACTTAAGAGATTTACTGATTTAAATAAGTTTGTTTTTTGTTTGGATTATTTATCCTAACTCAATGATAATGTTATATAATCATTTTACATCTCCAGTTTGAAGAATTCCCTATAAACTTAATTAGTAATGTTTAACTAAATATATAAAAAAGTTATTTTTGTCAGACAAATAATTAGTTAATTTTTGGAAATGTAAATTCTTTATGATTAGTTATGCCTTTCAGCAACATGGCTTTCTACTAATTATCATCTATTGTTTGAGATCTTCTCTTAATGAGAGCTCACTTTCCCTGTGAGAAACAAATTTTTATATTAAAACTTTTCCTGGGTCCAATAAATGTGCATACCAAATTTGGTAGCTCTCCATCAAACTATTGGGTTATCTATATAGAAATTATTAATGTTAATGTTTGTTGATTTTAACTTACTTTCTCCCTATTAATAACCAGCTTAGAGTTTTTCAAGTGGCATGAGAAGCTAATTCTAGTTTGCATAGTGGTTGTATTGATAATGATTGGCCAATCAGAGCTGATTTTATTGCTATGTAAACCAGATGTTCTTTTATGAGAGCTATCAGAATTTTCAGCCTAGTGTGGTAAAAATGCTGGTGGTTATCAGGCATTCATGCAAGGCTTAATTCCAGGGGGCCTTCCTTCAGGCAGTATTTGCCCTCTGACCTAAAAGAGGTAAGGGCTGGGTTGATTGTCCAGAACCAGTGACTTCACTTTAAGAGTAATACCAATAGGACTGGGCAATTTTTTTGCACTGCCTCTGAGAGGCATGTTTCCTGTGGGGTCCACACTTTGGTTTGGTTTGGCTGATTAATAGAGTACCAACCTTCGTGAGTTATTTAAACTCAAAGCCATCCTTGTAGAAGAACAGTAGTGGTACTATTATTTAACCCATGGTGGGGAGGATAAGGGGATTTATACTTTTCCCAAGGGTATTAGTCCGAAAGTGAACTTAATAGTATGACTGGAGTTCAGACTTGCTTACTATGATGTCACAACCCAGTACATTAGCCACTATGCTACCTCCCTACACCCCACTTTAAACTGATATTGTCTGCAGGGTTGGTTAAAAAACAGGCATTCATGCCAGTTGATCTAAAAATTATTCAGCTCAGTTCCAGTGGACCTTTCTCCTATGTTGCACCTGCCTCTTTGCCTGAAAACCATAAGAGCTGGCTTTATTGTCCTGTGTCTGAATGCCAATAGAACAGGAGATATTTTTTACCCACTCTTGGGAGGTTTATTTCCTGCAGGGAAAATTTGATTTTGTGTCACATTCCAGCACCATGGAGGGTTGGTCATATATTATCAGAATTTGTCAACCTCAAAGTCTATGCTGACTTAACTCTGGTCCTCTACCAATCTCTATACTGAATTATCAGTTAATACAGAAACTTAAATGTCAGAACAAATTTCTTTCGTGAACTGATAATGGTTGGTTGGTTGGTTGGTTTTATAGCAACTCTTGTTGGAATATTTAATGCCAAAGTCAGTTTTTTGTTAGCAATTATATAACTTCAAGTAACTAATGATAATCATTTGTAAAACTTATTGCTTCCAATAGTCATTCTTAAGTTGTTGGCGACTGTAGTCGAGGGCGACCAGAAGGTTCCTTTTTTCAATAGCTACTACACCAAAGTGTAGGGGAGGGTGCTACTCCTTTCTCAGGATTGCTCCACTTTACCCTTAATATGTACCTTATATTGCTGAGTGTTAAGCAAGTAGGTATCAAGTACCATTTTTAAAGTCTTCGGTATGACACGACCTGGGATTGAATCCAGGTCTCCTGGACCAATTCAATTAACTATTCATATCTAATAATAATTATTTGTTTGCACACAGTTATATGTTTTAAATCATTTCAAGCAGTTATATGAGTTTAAGTAACTAATAATAATAATCCCTTGTAAACAATTATAGCTTCAAGTAACTATTCTTAATACAAATAATTTGCATACAGTTATATTGTTGCAATCAAGTAATTATATGGTTTCAAGTCACTATTTGTATTCAATAATAATTATTTAATTTGCACTCTGTTATATGGCTTAAAGTATCCGTATCTCATATTAATAACTTTCAAATGGCTCTATTTGACCCATAGATGAGACCCTAACAGGTATTACCACTCTAGTTGCCTTAAGAGTAATGCTAATGAAAGGATACTCCACACCTCCGAGCTTCAAAATTGGAGCCTCACCACTGGCTACAGTTTAGTATCATACCCAAGTCACCTCTTTTTGGGGGGTAGGGATCCTTCCCCTCTACAAAAGATGCACTTGGTGTATTCTAAGCTCCGCTGACAGAGTACTAAATACATAATGATGAATACTATCTAATAAGCAAAATTTAATGCTTTAAACTAGTTTTCTCTTCATATAAGAGAAAATTATCTCTTTATACTTTTTCTATTACTCTGAGAAAACTAATAATGTCATTAAAAAATAAATAAAAAGATCTATTTGTAATATGAAATCTGAAAAAAATGACTAGTATATAATGCCTGCTGTTTCTTGCCTGTTTAGCCTCTATTTATCTCTTGTCTGTTATTCTCTAGTAGACTGTATTGGCTAAACATAATGGATCTATTCTATATGCAGTGATTACCAAGCCGCCTTTTATTCACCTTTCATTAACCAGCCCCAAGAGCAATTGTCTGCTTCCTTTGCTCAGAATTCTATCAAGTCTTTAAGTAGTTGAGTCTTTAAGCTGAGAACTCAGTTGCATCATATTTTTATTTCTTGACTATTTTACAAAGGAACTTTTTGGGTGTCAATTATTTATGAAATTACAATTCAGTATTGTGCTTGTCATTTTTGCCATTAGAATTTGTCAAATCATTAAGTCCTTGATGAACTTTGATAAATTTCAATTGAGTAATTGGGGACAAAGTTGATAGATCCAAATCTATTAGCTTTGTCCCCAGTTACTCAAAAAAGAAGAATAATATTTATATTGGGGAAAAATTTTGCCAAATATTGTTAAACATTTTCTAATTAGCAAGAATAGAATTGAGACAAAAGAATTTTGTAAATTGAAGATGAGTGGTGGTGGTGGTCATCACCATCATCATCCTCCTTCTTCTTCTTCTTCTTCTTCTTCTTCTTCTTCTTCTTCTTCTTCTTCTTCTTCTTCTTCTTCTTCAGACTATTGAGTTGATAATGGAATTCATACCTTTTCTAAGGGTATTCATCCAAAAGTGAACTTAATAGCTCAACTGGAGTTTAAATTCAATACAATGTTGTTGCCCAGTACTTTAGTTGCTATACCACAGAGGCTCCTCACCAAAAAAGAAAAAAATGAATTCAGTAATCTAAACAACTCTTGGAAAAATAAGAACACTGTTTTTTATGTGACTCGGTAATTCATCAATTAAAAGCTATTTTTAAGTGCAAATTCTTTACATATTCAGACAGTTTTAAGTTATTTAAAAATTCATATATCTTTAACTTTTTCTATTTGTTTGTTTGTCTATAGCTTCTGCTTAGGATGAGAGTGTAGTATTTGTGCATCCTGTTTTGGATCAAAGTGTCACTCACTGGTACATCTGCCTAAGATCAGAGTGTATTATCTGTACCCATGGAAATCTTAGAAAATAGTCATTTGGGAGATGTTTCCGTGATGTAGTGGCTAACATGCTGGACTACAACATAATAGTAAGTGAGTTTGAACTCCAGTTGGGCTATTACATTCACTCTAGGACTAATACTTTTGAGAAGAATATGAACCACCTTATCCTCCCAGCTATGAGTTAAATAGTATTACTGATGATCTTCTAGAAGGATGACTTTGGCATTAAATAACTCATGATGGTTGATATATCATTAAACAAAGAAACCAAACCAAACCAAACCAAACCAAGTAATCACTTACAAAGTTTAATATGGAGTATGAAGTAAAAATTGAAACTAGCAATAGTCTGCAAACCTAGTTCACTAACCACATGAGATACCCTGGAAAATTTATATAATTAAAAATCAAAATAATTATTATATATTCATGTGTCTTTTTGAAAAAATATCCAATTTTATACCCTTTAAAATGATGTTTTTATCTGCATATTTTAAATCTTACAACCTTTAAAATAATTGCAAGATTTCCATGGGTATAGATATTACACTGTGATCTTTGGCAGAAATGCTAGGAAGTGACAATTTAATTCTAGGTAGTGCAGAGATACTACATTTTGATTTTAGGCAGAAGTGCTGATCCATATGTAACTATTCCCGTCATTTTTGACAAAAATTCTGTTAGCTGAATTATATTTGATTTTGTAAATATAAAAAAAAATAGGGTAGATTTCAAAACATTTTTCCCTAATAAATCTGGTGCCCAGCTTAAAAACTGAACTTGCAGTACTCTATTACCATTTCTGGGAGATATTTATTATTATTATTATCTTTCAAAACTAGGCTGTAGACTGATTGAATCAATTAAATAATCTTTATGAAAAAAGTTTGAAAGATAATTAATTTTTATATCTTTTTATCTAAATTATTTTTTATTCAGGAATTAATCATAGTCATTTATTTGAATTGTTTATAATCTGTTAAAAAATGATAATAAGAGAAGTAACTGATCAAAACTGAAAATAGTCTGTATAAACTCTAAATATTTAAGAGCTATGTGAAATTTATTTGACAAATTTAATTCTATTTTTATAAAATCGACTATAATCATTATCTCTATACTATTGAGTTGGCTAAAAAGTTTCTATTTTTATTGTCAGGTGGCATTTGGAGTATTTAGTTCTAACTTCATTTAAAGTTATTGCTTTTGATTGTATTGTGATATCTGTTATATCAGTATGTGTTTCTTTTTAATCATCAAAATCGCTTTATTTTTATCTATTTTAACATTTAAGATGGAAAAAAAGAATCAAAATTTTCAATATTATGCTTTTTATCTTAAGAAAGGTAAAAGTATAACCTGAATGAAAAAAAAGATTTGTGTAATTTATAGAGAAGGTACTGTAACTGTTTGAATATGTCAGAAGTGGTTTGCAAAGGTTTATATTAGAGATTTCTTGCTGACTGATGCTTTCCAGTCTGGTAGACCAATTGAATTTGATATTAATCAAATCATAATATTACTCGAAAATAATCAATGTTACATGATGCGGAAGATAGCCAACATACTCAAATAACTAAATCAAGTGTTGAAAATCAGTTGTGCTATCATAGTTATAACAGTCACTTTTATATGTAGGTTCTACACAATTTAAGCAAGAAAACAAAAACTCCTACACATTATGATTTGCTACTTAAACATAATGAAAATGTTCTATTTTTGAAAGAAATTGTTATACATTATAAAAAGTAAATACTTTACATGAATGTGGAATACAAAAGATTGTGGGACAAGTGACCTACCATTAATAATGACAAAGGTCAGTTTTTATTCTAGCAAAGTGGTGCTATGTATATGGTGGATTGGAAATGAGTTCTATTATGAGCTCCTGGAAAAACAAATGATTGATTTGAACAAGTACTGCTACCACTTAGACCAATTCGAGGTAGCAATTAACAAAAAAAAAAAAAAAAAAAAAGGAAAGAATGTAATATTCTATCAAATGCTATATTTCTTTAGGAATCAAGTAAAAAATGTTACAGCTTAGTTTGAAAATTTTCACTTATCTGTTGTATTTAGTTGATATTGTATTTTTAGATTACAATGTATTCTGGTCTTTATAGGATTGTCTTAATGAAAAAAAAAAATTTCATGGAAGACTGCAAAAGGCACTTAGAGTAGTTTTTTGCTCTGAAAAAGATAGAAAGCAAGATGGAAATATGAAAGCTCATAGAATTTAGTTGAACAAAATGGTAAATATGTTGTTCAATAAATTAGATGTTAGATAAAAAATGTTTTGTGTTATTTTCATTTCATAAACTTTTGGGCCAATTCAATATTCATTTAGTGTTGTAGCTATGACACTAAATTGCATCTGATGGCGAGGTTCTAGTTCTGGAAGTTTGGAGAGTGTGAAGCACTCCTTTATTACCATTACTCCCAGGTCTACTCTGACCCAGGTGGTAGTACCTGTTAGGGTCCCATCAATGAGTCAAATAGATCTGTTTAAAAATTATTTGTATTTAATAAAAAAAACCCTATACAAATGTAAATATGAATGTGATTCCCTAACCTCTAAGTCTTAAATAACCTTAGACAGGTTGACATGCCATTAAAATCAATCAATCAATATCTATTAATACAATTACAATAATTTTTTTACAACTTTGATTTATAGTTGCACCACCAATGCATTGTCAGCAGAATTGACTATTTTTTCAAAGTTTTATTTGTATCTGTTGTCAGTGATTAATAAATTACATTCAGTTATTTGGCTTATTGATATATTTGGAACAGTGGCCAGTTTTAAAACAAAATAGTTTTTAGGGTGGAATTATAAATGAACTGGAATTTTGAATATTGGGGTTCTTTTCTTTTCTTTTTTTTTTTTTTTTTCTTTTACTACTCATGATCAAGTTGTATGTAACACTTATGTTATATTTTGTCACAGTCTCTCTCATTATTGCGAGTTAAGTGTTTTTCAAGATTTTGTAATTCGAACTTTCATTTTTTACCTTTTAGTGAATTGACATTTATAATCTATCTGTATTATAATAAAGTATGTGTTGGCTTTTAGATCTTATTTTACATTCATTTATCTATTACTGATAAATATGTACTTGTTAAGTGTATTTTATTTTATTTCTAATACTTTTGTATAAATGTGTTTGTGAGGGGGGGTGTAGGAATAAAGAAATCTGTTTTAGTATAGAAAATACTGCTTTTTTTTTTGTCAGTATGAATCAACACAATCTTTGATTTTAATATTGTCATTTAAAATCATTTAGAACAAATATAAAAAGCATGTTGATATATTTTAATTTGAGTATTGTTTAGAAAATTACTTGAGTAAAACTTTTTCATGTCCTTACAAATAGTTGATGGCAATGTATGTATTTACCCAACCCTGTCTAAAAACTATTCGTATTTGGTAGGACTGTGTGCAAAAAAAGAAACAACTATACAAAAAAATGCAAGTATGAATGTACAATGAACATAATTCCCTAATCTCTAGGCATAAAATAACCTTGGACAGGTTGATATGCTATTAAAATCAGTCGGTCAATCAACAATATAAAATTTTTAAGCAGAGTATAGCTGGTTTGAATTCAGAGTTTTCCTTCTAGACTGGTTGCCTTACCAAGGCTAAAGGGACCAGTCTGTCTTGATAGCAATGCAGATTCACACACTTTCTAAATGTTTCTTTTTTCTCAGTTTGGGAGTAATACATTTTTCTTACTTTTGTTTTTGTTTGCTTTTGAAAACTATATACACACATGTAAAAATTGAGACAACTTGATTTAATTTTCAGGTTTCATATAGTAAATACTTTTGTTGTCTACTAACATAGATAATCATCTTAAAAGTTTAAAATGAACATATCTGCAATAGAAGATGTATAAAAAAAAATGACATTTCATCCACTTGCATCAGAAATCACTTGATATTGATCAGAAAGATGTCATTGTGGGTTTCTGAGGAAAATTAATAACTGATCTCTGATTAATACTTGAGCCAAGCATTGTACAACTTGACCTCTGTTCTATCTTATTACCTACTCTTTACTTACCTACTGCACCATTGCCACGTGTTGGACATTAGTAGCAATCACTGCTACCGTTGTGCAGTAGCCTAGGATTCTCATCAATGACTTTTACTGATAAAAATAGACATTATTCACTGACCAAGTACATTCAGTACCAACTGGCAAAGATAGGCAGTTATATTCAAAAGAGTTGCTGTTGAAGGACTTTCTCTGGTTAAGTAGGAAAGAAAATAAAACAAGACGGCTGTTCCCAAGACTAGGAGGATACATGTAATGGAGAAAAATAATAAGTGGTAGCAGTGGGTTAACCTTGTGGGTTAAACAATACCCTCATGTAAAGAAATGATGTTAAAATAGATTTTATTCTCATACATTTTTTTTTTGGTAATTCAATTTTATTCTCTTTATTTCTTCTTTATCAGGGATAAATTTATTCTTAGTGTATATATAAATGTGGTAACTGTAGGTTGGAGCTCAGTGGAATTGTCTCTCTCTGTATCAGCTGAGGATCATGAATGCAAACAAGTCTAGAAAAGAAAGAAAAAAATATAAAAACAATTCTGTACTAGCACAAAATAAGCATTTCACTTAGCAACTAGTCTAGTACTAGTAAAATCTGTTTTGTCTGTAGTTTATCAAGAAGTATAGCAGTTTGGCTTGAAATAAAATTAGTAAGCTCAAGTGTCATCAAAAACTCATTTAGTAAAGCAAGAAAAACATTTTTCCTCAACCAGCCGTCAGACTAGTAAATTCCATAACATGATCAAAATAGATATTTAATTTCAAAGTTTAAAAAAAGAGAAAAAAAGATAATTTTTATTTTTTCCTAATTCAGTCACCTCAATTTGAACTTTTATTTCCATATTAGGCTTAAATGATGCTCACCTGTTTGGAAATTTAGACAACTTTAATGAACACAGGTTGATTTAAAATTTTTATCATATTTGGAAAATATTCTTTTTTTAATCATTGTACTAATTAGTAAAAGCCTGAATTTATCTTGAAATATTCTATGATAGGTTTTGTTAATATCATTTTTTGGTCAGGTTTCATTTCTTTTTGATTAAATTATTGATCTGTAGTTGAATTACTCTTGCAATTAATGTAATTTAAAAACTCAGGACCCCAAGTGTTTTCTTTATTAAATTTCAGTTTTTAATCTTTACGATTGAAAAGAATTAAACTGTGTTTCATTAGACATGTGGAGACTACATAAATATATTTGAACTGTTTAAAATAAATTCATTGGGTATTCTCAATCTTTTAAAAACTTGTATTTAAAAATATCTTTGTTCTTCAAAATAAGAAAAAAAAATTTGTAAAAAAAAGTTCAAAACCCAGTCAATAAGCATGTATGTGCAAAGAGAGTATAATTTTTCTTGTAATATTTGTTTGTGAATTTATTTTAACTCTTCAAAAATTATTCTCAATCCTCCCAACTGTTATAGGTAAAAGGAATAAGACCCAAAATTTGTAACCTCATTGATTACCGCCTCACACACACTGCATCAAAAAAATTCATTTTTTAAAATTTGCAACTCTGTTGATGGGATGAATGTGTGTTAAGCTAAGCAAAAGGGACACCTTTCATGTGTGTATCTTTGCCTCCCCAACTGTTTTTACTAGTTGCAATCTGTTTACTTCTTACTCATTCTTCTTTTTTCCCCCTTATAAACACAACTGCCATGACCACCACCATCAGTTTTGAATGTTGCTGCTAGTACTATCATTACTACTACCACTAAATCTTAAACAAAACAGTTCCATCATATCTACAATTTTTATGATTCTTATTACCACTAGGAAATTTGCTCGTATTACTATACTGTACTTCCCATTCAATCACCTCCTTCACTAGTACTTACTATAACTATTCTCTGTACTACCATTCTTATATCTGATACTGCAACAATTTTACTACTACTAGTACTGTTCTTAACACTTGTTTCTCTTTCTCTCTCTCTCTCTCTTGTCTTCTTTCTATGACTATCTCTTATCTGCTATCCTCCATCTCTAGCAGCTGCAGTCAGTCGTACCAATAATGCGACAAGTGTGGGGAGAAGGAAGAGGAGGAAACTGTTTTGAAACCTTTCCAAATCCTCATGGACTGGTACAGTTGTACTGCAACATACTTTCATTACAATTGCATTAAGAAAAGACTGCTATTAAAACTGAAGAAAGGCATGATTTTTACACTTAAGATGTTTCTCTTTTACACACACACACACACATGCATGTCTGTATACTTATTAAGCTTGGTTTAATCTGGCACAAGGTCACATGTGTAGGCCATTCAGTGAAAATTGAATCCATTTCTATACTTATGTTTTTTTAGATGAGCTTGCTAACTACAGTTCTGGAGCAAAGTATATATATATATATATATATATATATATATATATATATATATATATAAATGATAATGAAACCAACATTTCTCTGCTTCTCTCATTTTAGTTCAAAATCATCTTGTCCTCCTTGTGACAGTGTTGAATTAGAATCAATGCTTTTATACTTTTGGTAATATATTTTCAGAGTAATGAGGTCATTCAATGAGACTTTGTGGCAGCTATTTTTCTATATATACACAAAACATTTTATTAAAGAAAATTTCTAGAATTAAAAATTATTAAGATTGAAGCTTTGATTTTTTTTAATTTAAAAGATATGTGTACAGCTGAGCAACTTATAATAAAGTAATGATGTCTAAACTGCTGTCAGTACCAATTTGAAAAAAGTAAGAAAAAGATTATTAAGCCAATCTCAATATTTTTTGAACACATTTCATATATATCCTATGAAATAAGGAAGTTTTACCTCTAATCACTAAAGTATCAAAATTAACACCTTTCACTCCTAATCAGTATTTAGAGTAGTGAATCTGTTATGGATATTGTTGGATGACAAGATGTTAGCTTTTTGTTGAAGGTGTAATGGTTTGGATTTGACTTGTTTAAATAGTTGGATTATTTAAAACAACTCAACAGAAAGCCGAATATCCCATAAAACATTTATATTTTAACTTCTTGAAGACTTGTAAATAAATTTTTCAAATGAGACAGAAGAACTGTAGCAGAATAAACTGTTTCTACATTTTGTCCAAAGAAATAATGGAAATGCAATGGCCCACATTTCGTGACAGCTATCATTATCTATGTATTCTGTGAAAAACCAGCATGTGATAAATGTGTTACAGTGGAAACAAAACTCATTAGTGTGACTTGTAAAAATTGCTCTCCTGTCTAGGAACTATACATCTGCAACTAAACATTATGTTTTTGCATATGATTCATTATGTCTTATACATTAGAATATGTGGATGTAATATAACTTTCTTTTGTTGCATAATTCCCTAACATAATCATAAATTTTACAGACTGAAGGTCTTACAATAATGAATCCAGGTAAAAAAGTCACAGAAAAAAATGTCTCAGGAAAAAAAGAAAAACAAATCTGAAACCAAAAGTGCTTACTCAATAAATTCCTTATGTCTCACTTGAAATAAAAATATATTTCTCTACAAAACTTAACCCTAACTCTAACTAGCCACCATAAATTAATTGTAACTTTTTACCTATAATTTTCTTTCCAAGCTAAAACTGACTTTTTTTTCCAACCATGGACAATAATATTAAAAACAATCCCTCAATTGGTCTCATTATCCATAACATAGAGCATTTAAACATATTCACTATATATAAAGCATGTTCATGTAAAAATGTTGTTTGTTTAAATTTCAGATTCTCTTAACATTCATTTTTGTGTTAATATTTTAATAGTAATAATATTTGAGAATTATGAACATTTAATAATGTTGTCTTTAAGAATATTGGCCAAAAGATCCAGAAGATTGCAGTTTGATTTTTGATGACTGCATTTAAATGAGAATAAAAATGCTGTTGAATTGTTCTTGTAGAATCCACATATTTCAATGATATCTACATCAACTGGCAATTGCAACAGAAAAGTAGGTATTTTGTAGATTTGGGCAAAAAATCATTAGTTGAAAAGATATCATTACAGATTTAGCAGGATCAACTATTGAAATGATATGCAATTGCTCTAACCAAAAGTTAGTCCTGACTTATTTAGAATAAAAAAATATCTTATTTTGCTGCTCTACTTACATTAGAGTGACAATAAATTTTTGTGTGATAGAACTGAAAATCTTATTGAAACTAGCATCTTTAAGATATTCAAATAGGCCTCGTTAAAAAAGAAGCTAAGTACTACATATATGAAATAAACTTGATTTATTGGCACAGTTAAGAAGGAAAAGTTCAATATTCTATCTGGTTAGAAAAAGCTAGATTTCCAGAATCTTTTCCTCTAATATTCCACAGTGTTGTCTGCTCATCATATGTTTAATTAACATCTTAAAAAATGGAAGATTATTCCCACTTGTGGCTGATGTAGTGTATTTATTATTTTTGGATATTGTTGTACTTTCCTGTAGTCTACTGTTTTCTAGATTCTATCTTTAGCCAAAGTGTCTATCCTTCAGTGATAAATTCTTTTATCTAAATAAAATAAGCTCTATATAATTGGCAACAAGCTCCTTAGGAATGCATAAAAAATATACCTTTTTCTACACCTTTGTAAAGGAAAATAAAAAGACAGCTTTTGTTTGCTTTTGAAAATACTGTGTGTTCTATATGGTGGTGATGAGAAAAAGCTTTCTATTCATACAACTGTATCTAACACAGTCTCTTTAATCCTGCTGCTTTTTGTCTTAGTGTCTATATTCTAACTTAATTCACTAAGGACTTATGTTTATCTCTTAAAAATAATGTAACATTTCAAATATAGAATTCAGAAACATCTGTAAGCTTTTTAAAAAGAACCTCTTAAGATATATGTTTTTTTTATCATTAAATAATCATTGCATAAAACTGACTGATAACTATTTTACTTAGTTTCTCAAAGTAATTGAGATTAGTTCTAGCAGTACAGGATCAAGATTTGATACAAATACTCTTTAGTCATATTGTACTTAATGTTAACATTGCCAAAAATATGATTTTAAAAAGTTTTTTATCTCTCTATAAAATATTATAGGATTTCTGCTGGATGAACTTTACATCTTCGTACTTGAAATTGAATAAAAAATTTAAAGAGGAATGAAAGAAACAAAGCAAATTTAAGAAATTTCATTTTATTTTGCCATGGAATTTTTATCTGGAAAAAAACAAAACAAAAAACCAAAAAAACAAAACAAAACAAAACCAAATCCTGAATTTCAATGTGAAAGATGATATGATTTTAATTTATTGAATAATAAAAGGTAGAAATGTATTTTTTTATTTACTTGTGATGATTAATTCTTTTTTTTTCCTTCTAATAATCAATATATATACATTTTCAAATGTTTGAAAGTTTGCATGAAATGACTCAAAAAAATTGTCCAAGAAATTCATCTTCTTAAAGTTTTTCTTCATGTTTTTGTTTTTCCTAAAATTTTTTTGGGTCCCTTTTTTTGCTCACTACTGTCAAGGGTTTTTTTTTGTTGGTTTTTCACTTTGAAGGAAATAAATTAGTATTTTAGGTTGAATTGAATCATAATGGTGTCTCTATATATTACCTGTTGTGCAATAACATTTATATAATGTGTTCATAATCTCACGCTATCCATCCCATGAGATGATGATTCCTTTCATTTAGAAGAAACAGTGGGTTTTAGGTGAGTATAAGGTCTAGGCCTACTCTTTAAATGGCAAGTTAGTGCAGGATTGGTTGCAGTTAATGGCCAGATTAAGCTTCTGTACAAGGGATCTTCTTTTTCATTTCTCTGTACATGTACGTTAAATGGTTGTTGATCCTACAAGGAGATTTATTTGTTTTATTTTTATCCTGCTGGGTGTCTAGCCACTCTCTTCAGGTAAACCAGGTGGATGAACTGGTTTATTTACCAACTGTCAACCATGCAGCTGCTAGGACTGGCTTACATGGTACAAGTTGCATATGTATATATATTTGCAAAAGAAGCCTTAATAATGCTAAATATTTTTTTAAACAATGTGGATTTCATTAGCTCTTTTTCTCTTAGAGTTCCTAACACCTGCATATTATGAATGAAAAGTTTAATTATAAGGTTACTTTTCTCAGATTTAAATTGTCAGCTTTAATTTAAAAAACATTCCATTTTCTGCTGTAAAAGAAAAATAAAAGAAATCAAATAAAAGGCAAACAGAGACATTTTGGTTTTAATTTGTAATTTTTATCTTGATTGTTATTAATTTTTCTTGCTTCTTATCTGTTCTGATTTGGAGGGCAAAAGCATTTAATTTGTATCTTAAAATACTAATTTTTTAAATGTTTTATACAAATGATCTTATAGTTTTAGAGTTTTAATTTACAAGCTAAATGAAATATCTCTTCAATTCTTTTTATCCATGGTTTTATTTTTTAATGATGATAAAATTGTTTTTTTGAATATCACTGGTAAGATTTCTGCTGTATTTGCTTGCTTCTCCTCCAAGAGAAAGTACGTTCATTAGTATAAATTTGATATTTGTTTGGATTTTAAGATTCTAAATTTTATAGATGTATTTTTTTATAAGTTTTCCTGAAATAGATCATAAGCTGTAGAAAATTAAGAATGTTACCTGTAGACTCAGACTATGAGCTTTTAGCAAATGGATATCAAAGAAAATAGAAAATACCCGAGGGAAATTAAAAAGCTTTTCAGAATTGGTTTTAATTAGATTTTGTATATCTGTTAAGGGTCAAGTAGTGCAGTACACAGTATGAGTTTCTTTCTCCATTTCAAATTTAAAGTTCTATGTAATTTTTATGGAAACTAGGATATATTTGACCTATCACATAAGTGAGAACTAGTTGGTAGCAGTACTCCTATTATTTTTGTTGGTTTGAACTGAACACATTTTCCTTTTAGTAGTGTGTCATCATTATGTCTTCATTGAACAGAGGTCAGAAGCTGTGGGTGAATTTAGAGATCTGCATAAAGGAAAGTTGCAACTGTTAGTTATCAACTAGCCACTTCATACCATTCACTGAACTCACTTTTGTGTGGTATTCAATAATTCAACCAGCCAGACCAGAATATAAACCTCTTCATTAATTATTTCTAAGAAAATCATTTGTGCTTTAAGTGCATCACATGTATTCTCTGATTTATAAAAAAAAAAATTTTTTTTTTATTTTGAACTCATTTTTCAATTTGAAAAAATATCTGATCAGAAAAAAGTTTAATGAGTTATATTGCTGTTAAATGAAATAAAAACACAGACACATTTTTTTCACAGAAAACTGTACTGATAATGAAATTAAATGACTCATGTTTCTTTTGACAATTACAATGAAGTTACCCAATAATTCATTTTATTCTGCACGAGAACTTAAGAAAGTACCATCTGGAATATCATTTTAGAATTTTTATTTTTGCTTTCAATGTAGATATGTGGTGCAATTTAAAATCACTAGCTGAAAATGGATGGAAAACAAAACAAAACAAGTTCATACCATCTTAATCTTGTGATACATGTGAAAGTATTTACCATTTTGCAGTTTTAGCAGAAACCATAAAACTTTGCTTTTATATTGCACAATTGCTTTTAAAATTTCAGGTTTTCATTTATTTAGCATCTTAACCAGCTGGGCTACAATATTTGTTTCCAAGATATAGCTTGATTAATAGAGAAATGAAATTTCTCAGTTCTTAAAAATTGATAGTGTATTGATCTTTTGATTGTATCAATAGACATTTGGCTATTCAACATCAGGTACAATCAGCTGTTGAGATTAGGGTTACTATGGGCAACTCAACTGGCATTTTATCATTGTAGATGTACTTCATATGCCCATTTGTTTTATTACTACGACTACTTGTTGTGTGGGTGGATGAAGCAGTGATAATTTTATTCATTAATTTTAAAGATGTTTTCAGGAGGTAAAATGCAGGTATGTCAGATTTAAGCAACCCCTAAGATGCTGGGAATGCACATGTTTACTAAAACCTGTGCATAAATTGTCTGTCTATCCCAGACAACTGCAGTTATTTACTAGAGTCTAAAATTTTGTTTTGCGACAAGTGTCATTGTTCAGCTATGAAATTGACCCAGCTCAATAAAAAGCATTTAAATTCTCATTTCCTTGAATCACTGGAATGTATAGTTCTTATTCAATTAAGTGATAAAGTATTTATTTCTATTGAGACAAATATCATCAATTAATGAAGGAAGAAGTTGTTTTTTTAAGTTTTAAAGGTCATCTGGACTTTTGAACTTTGGACAGAGTTTTTTTTTGGTTTTTTTTCCTTTGTACTCAATGTTCATACAGATCAAATGATAAAATCTCACCCTACCAATTGGTCAAGACTTTTACACCCATGTCTCTTGTAATTAGCTTTGTAATTTTACAAATTGCTATAATTAAGTGATATGGACATCTGTTGCTCTACCAGTTGCCATCATAATTGAATTGGTCACAACAACTTTTTAAACTAATGATTGTAGTTAAATTGAGAGAAAACATTAACTTTATATCCACCCTAATCTCTCTTGTACTTATAGAAATATAAGTTAGATACCTTAACTCTTGGGATGGGCAAGTTGTTGGTTTTATATTTTACGATCAAGGTTTTACCTCATCTAGTCAAGCTGTTTGTATTTGATATTGCTGGTTTTAGTTTCATTTCCAAGAATAAGGATCACTTGATGCTGTTTAATACATATCCTATGAATTCTTTTTACTTTTCACCAGAATAAAATTTTGACCTCTGGGATATAATGTGAGAAAATCCATTTTTTTCTTTCCTTTTGTGATCATATTTTGTAAAAGGACTTGAAGGTCAGATATTATCAATTGAAATTTCATGTATATGTGCAAGAAATGTAAAGTTACTCAAATGTAATTTTTAAAAATCTGATTGTTATTTCTATATTGATTATATTCCATTTCAGTTCTAATTCATCAGATGTTCGGGCTAATATTGTTGGTTTTATCATTGTTTCAGCTGATACCTTCTTCAGCCTTCCTCATTTCTTGCCCAGTTGGCTGGGGCTGTAGAATACGACGACTGCACCTTTACAGGGGAGTAAGACACCCCACAATGAGTGTCCTGGATATGACACTAAACAATCTGATGGTGAGGTTCCAGTGATGCTGGAGCTTTGGGGAATGCAGAGTACCCCTTCATTGCCATTGCTCCCAGGCCCACTCTGGCCCGGAATGGTAACACCAGATAGGGCCCTATCTATAGGTTAAATAGAACTAACTGCATACTTATGCTAAACTGAATTGTTTGAATTAGATCTGTTTGACTAAACTGAATAGTTTGAAATAGAGATGTTTTTGACAATTAAACTGTACTTACATTTAAACTGCATGCTTATGCTAAACTGAATTGTTTGAAATGGAACTGTTTTTGACATTGAAACTGTACTAAACTGGCACTAAACTGAATTGTTTAATATAGAACTGTTTTGACATTTAACTGTGTGCAAACAAAACCTGTACTTATACCAAACTGAATTATCTAAATTAGAACTGTTTGACTAAAAAAATAAACTGTGTACTTGTGCTAAACTGAATTATTTGAATTGGAACTGTTTTTTGACATTGAAACTGTACTTACACTGAACTGAATTGTTCAATATAGAACAGTTTTGACATTTAACTGTGCGTAAACAAAATCTGTACTTATATTAAACTGATTTAGCTGAATTAGAACTGCTTGACTGGGTTGAATGGCTTGAAATAGAAGTGTTTTTTCACAATTAAACTGTACTTACATTTAGACCGTGTACTTATGCTGGGCTGAATTGTTTGAAATAGAAGTTTTCATAGAGGTCGATTTGGCATTGAATGACCTACAAAGGTTGATATGCCATAAAACCCAAACAACCAACCAACTTCCTCATTTCATTTTAATCTTACAATTATATTAAAGAGTAATTTATGAGCTCAACTAAATAATTTCTGACATAGTTAAATTAATTGTTTAATCATTTCTCTTTTATCTTGTTTATGTGCTTCTAGAGTCTCTAAGAAACATTTATATACTTATACAAAACAGACTTGGATTAGAATTATAAATATTCTTATCACTGTTGGTCATGATGATTGTTTTACTTTCAGTTTTATGTTGATTTTTTAACTTTTCTGTGGGCAGCAATAAAATATCATTGCCATTTTGAGTCAGTTGAATATTTATCTTTTGTTTTTAACTTCAGTCTAATTACTATAACTTAGACTAATTTTATATGAGACTCAGCCTAATAGAAACTTGTCATCACTATCTGTTTTTGCTTATGATTCACCATGACATAAAAATCTCAAAAGTTTAGCATTTTCTTCCCAAATTTTTTTGTCAGAATCAGTAATGTCAAAAATCTACAAAAATACTTTTTTTTCCTGAAAACCTGTGCTTAATTGTAATTTAGCTAATGTTTATTTGATATTTCCCAGTCTTACATGAACATGTTCTTATTCAGCCAATAGAGTTCACGCAATTTACTTTTGATGTTCATAATTAACCTGTGTTTTACTTGCAAGAACTAAAAGAATCAAAGGATATCCCCCCTCTCAATTAAGTAAAAATGAATGTACATTTAACACTATACTTTTCCTAAGATGTTTAATAAATAAATTTCTTCATTATTATTCAAGTAATATTCAATCTTTCAATTTGGGAGTTATCAGGAAGACTTGATTATTTTATTAGATTTTATTATTTTACTGATTTAACCAGTATTTTAAATTTTCATGTAATAAGATCATAATGTTATTAAAGGTCAAATATATTTTCTCAATGTATTATGTAATTTTATTAACATGTTATATGTATACTCTGAAAAGATATTTAAAATAAATGGAAATGGATCAGTCATCAACTGATTGTCTTTCATTTGTACTATTATTTGTATCTTCAAAAATGCTGCTAGTTCATCATTAATCAAATATTTTCTACGCTATATAAAAAATGTATTTTACCTATTATGTAAAATGTTCCACCATTAAAAATGAATTTGGAAGACAAACTAATGTCCCGCTAAAAATAACTGCTTGGTAAATGTATGAGGGTGAGTCAAAAGTTTTGCAATTTTTTAGTTATGTGAGGCATAATTGGCAGCTCTAGATGCTTTTGCCAATCTTGTAAAGGTGATGAACCATATTGGACTGTGAGATGCTGAGCTTGCCTGGCATTCTCCTAGGGCTACTCATTAGATTTGCCTCTTTGGCTTGGAGTTCACAGTTTTAGGCCTATCTGATCTTGCCTGATCATTGAGGTTCTTGCAACCCAAGCAAAATTTCTTGAACCATCTGGTTACTGTATTGTGATCATTTTCACCTTCAACTTTCACCCAACAAATGTTTTTGGTTGCTTCCATGGCGTTATGGCCCATTTCAAACTCATAAAGCATAAGTTCCCAAATTAGACTACATTGCACATTCATCTGAATGACATTCAAATTCAAAACAGAATGAAACAATATACAGTGTGTTAGTATACTAACCACCATAGGTACTTCCCTCAGCTTGAACTGCTTTGGTCTTGTGATATACATCTGCAAACTAGCATATACCAAAATATTGCAAAACTTTTGACTCACCCTAGTAAATAAGACAAATTACTTGATGCAGTAATCAAGAACAAAATCATTGTTTGATGTCTTTATCAGCTTTCTGTAGTTGTTATTGTCTGATATTGTTTCAGGTAGAGACCCTTTTGTTTGTAAGATGTAAAACCTTCGAGCTATTTAAAATGGTGGTTGACAAAAACTGTGGTGTATTGATATCAGCCTGTCTTAGATAAAATTGGATTGACTTTCTTCTGAATAAAGCATTAATATAACAGGTATTTTCACTTGCTAGAGGTTAGATTTGTTAGATGACTTTAAAAAGTTTTAAAAATCCTTGCATATTCTTTTGGTGCAAGTGTTTTGAATACTAAATTTTTGGAAATTGATTTTTTTGTTAAATCTTGCATGAATTGTTTAAGCATTCAATTATAAAGAGATATTTTTGTATTCAACATTTCAAAGGTTTAACATGCTTATCTACTTGAGCCTCATTAATTAATCTCTCAAGATGCTTTGATCTTAACTCAAAAACCTGGAAAGTAAGACTGTTGAGATAACAGATTAAAACAAAGTTATTTCTTTATTTCTCTACACTGTTTTAATCATATCTGAATGTGACTAGTTAATCTAATTAAATAAACTGCTCAATAAAACTTTATGATGCTGCATGACTAAAGGCATCTAAATCCAGGCCATATTGAATAAACTGACTTTGATACTGATATTGTTATTCATTACTTGGTAAGATAACAGTACCCATATATCAGTTTTTGATTTAGGATTAAAATCTTGTCATGAATAGCATTATTGCTGTAAGTTCATAAAAATTGCATACATTCTATCTCACCTGTACTTTTCCTAGTTAATCATCATTATCATTGGTCACAAAGAAAGCATTAGACCAGGTTTTTTCAGATTGGCAAAAGTTTTGTCTTTTGTTTTGTGAACTTACCTTTTTTCCTTCAATCTTATTGACTCAGCATTGATTAATGTCTATTGGATTGTCATAGGAAATCTAAAGGAATAAGTAGCTTTTTTATTATCTGAACATTTTTTAATATCTTTTTTCTTTTGGGTGTTCAGGTTTGGACATGATTTTTTTAAATCTTGGCTTTAAGTTTTATTTACATTAAACTAAAACAATAATCTGTAGCTAAAGTTATTGTTACATTTTTTTGTGAAATAATATTACCTAGTGGCTAATATTTGATTTTTATCAACTCTGATGGATTTTCATTCATAGTTTCATCTAATTATGCTAGTATATTTTTATATACAAACTTCGTTTTGTACACTTAATGATCTCAAATAAATGTTAATAAAAAATTTGATCCTTTATAAGTATTTTAATTCCTCCATACAAATTAATCATATCTGTATTCAGTTTGAAATTTCTACTTGTGATACATACATTTCTATATTTGGCATTATTCTATTCAAATTTCTCTTTTCAAGGTTACAGGCTTCTTCAAGTGCTAATAAGTAATAAGATTTTTGCTTTATTTGTACAATTACAAGATTCTCAAATAAAATGAGTAGTTCCTTGTTTAAGTCTGATGTTTCTTTAAAAAGCTTCTTCTTCTTCTTCTTCTTCGTCTTCTTATTCTTCTTCTTCTTCTCCAACAACAACAACAATCTGAGAAATTTGTTAAATTTTACTTTTTATTAAATGTAGTGGCATCAAAAGTACTTTCTCTTGCCGATGTTATGTTTCAGTAAAACCATAAAATTAAAGACAGTGAAAAGCATAACTATAGCACAATGTCATCACAAATCCAAATTGAGGCATTTCAAAATTTTGAATATTTTTCACTTTGGTGGTAATTATTAAAAAGTAATTTTTTTTTAATTGTTAATTTGTGAATCAATTGATTTCAATTCAGCCTGGCACTTTGAATTTACTGTACTCTTTGCAATTTGGAGTTATCTTTTTGTTTTGTTTTCAGTATTACAAAACTTAACTCTAACTGAACCAATTAGAATTTTAAGCTTTCTTATTATTGCAGTTGGTTAATCAATACATTTTTTAAATAAAAAAAGCTGTTTTAATTTAGTCACTGTTGACCAGTATAGATCCATATAGAATTGTATATTTGTATATAAACACATAAATACAGTTATCTTTTTTAAAGAGTGGTTTTCCTCTTTTCCATCAATTTCTCTTTTTCAGAGTTTATTAAGAATGTGTATATTTTATAAATAAGAGTTTTTGTTCATGTATTTACCCAAAACCTCTACCATAGGTAGGATGCAACAAAAAGTAATATCACAGAGTACTGCTGGTTTGAATTCATTGTTTTCCTCCTAGATTGGTCACCATACAAAATAAGTGTTTATGTGGTTACTTTTTATTTTTTAGAGCATTTGGTTTACTGGAGAATTATAAAAATCAATTAAAAAAAATCAGATGTAAAAATTACAAATTGTTCATAGTATATGTATGTATGTGTGTATATGAGCATAGGAAATATTTATGTATGGACATTAATTATAGATATTTTTGTATGCTTGTAGTTGTTATGAATAGAATATATATATGAATATAACATTTGATTTTTATGCACATTTTTCCATCAAATAGGCTTATAAATTCTAACTGAATTAGTTTTTGTTGGGTTTGAACTTGTGTCTGGACTAAAACATCATAGTGCAGGAGGAATGATGCTGCAATTGTTTTTGGTAATATTACTATTGTAAAATGAATAAATGCTGGGACTTTGTGTCATACTCCCAGAAGGGACTAAATCATTTGAGGATTTTTTTTAATGTATTGTATATGTGATTTTTTTAATGCATTGTATAATGTTGATTATTCTCAAGTAATATTTTTTTATTGTTATCAACATCAACTAGTCTACCCAGTTGTTTGACATTGTTCAGCAAGAAATATCAAGCATAAAACTTTGCAAATAACTTTTGATATATGTTGTCATTCACAGTATCTTCTTCATTAACTGAACAAATTATATTTTTTACATTTAAGTAAGAATTATATTTTTTAGAATTAAGTAGGATTTACTTCTCTTAAAATATAAAAACATAATTTGCTGAAAATGCTATTTAATTTTTCCTTCTTTAATGTTAGTATTAATAAACAAAATTATGCCTTTTTTGACAATTTAAAAAAATAATGCACTCTTAATATAACAGCTGTCAAAATATAATCAAAATCAATCTTTTTTTAATTAGTTTAAGCAGTTTAGACTAAATGCTTCTAATGCCATCTAATGATAAACTCAGAACAAACCTGTTTGCCAACTCTATGTTATTTTAATGTATTTCTTGAAAATATCCAATTGGCTGAAGAAATCACCAACTTTTGAAAGAATCAGTATGATTCCTTTGTTTTCATAATGAATAGTTTTTCCTTTTCCTGAACTCTGAAAGAGACTTTTCTGTTCACAAATATAATTAAATATCTATTGTTATGTACTTATTGAAAATACAATAGTAACTAGGGACTCAATCAGAAAAATCAGTGTCCAATGATTACTTTTTATAAATCTTGCTATATTTGAGAAGAGTGCAGATGATAAAAACCAGAGGAGAATGAACATATACTTCATATCAGGTTTGCATAATTCTTTTCAGAAATCTAGTCCCAGCTATGGGTTAAATAACATCACCTCTGTTCTTCTACAAGGATGGCTTTAAACAACCCATGAATGTTGATATGCCATTAAACAAAGAAACCAATCAGAAATCTAATCTTTTCCTCAAAATTTCATATCATTGAATGATTGTATTGTTTTATTGTAAAAATGATCCAAGTAATAACTTGGAGTAAACAAATTTCTTGTAAGGCATCTTTCTTTCAGTCAATGAATATTGTTAATATTCATCTTGTGCAATTTGAATTATTTCATAATAGGCTTAGCAATATGAATTCAAGTAGCTTCCTTTTGAAGCAGTGGTCATTAATGTTACTACTTATCTGGCTTTCTCATAAGAAATAACTGTTGACACCTGACATGTATCCTTCAAGGAACTTTCTTCATTCACAACTCTTCATGTTTAAGCACTGAAAGAATTGTAGGAAAAATAATTGTAGAAATGATGCCTTATTCTCTGTGATTTCAATTTGGTCTTTTGTTGTAACAAATGGTAAAAAATGTTTTCAAGAAAAAAATGGTTAAACTCTTCTTATTGAAGTGAAAATATACCTAAGTAAAATATATTACCACATAGAGGATTGAATCAAATCCAGTGATAATGTTAGTTAGGGCTCAAATAATTTTTGTTTATCCAATAAAGTTTGTGAGTCTTCCCTTCTCCCAAAAATTTATGTTTACATGTACAATACTTTATTATGATTCAAGGAAGTTTTCCTATTGCCTAATGCTTAAGAACTGTTTCTATTCTCACTTTTAAGTCTTATAAATTAAAGAGTAAATTTTATGACTACATATTCATTGCACTAATCTTAAGTACTGTTAATAAACAATGCAGAGCAGTTTTGAAATGTTATTATCCCTTTTACAAACATTACTTGATGATATAAAATTTCATCTCTTGTCTTTCTTCATTTAAAATATAGAAAGGACTTAGAAAGTTAGTTGAAATTTACTTTTTCAATATCAATGTGTAAGACTTGGGATCATTTTTATATATTTTCATTCGTATCTATTTAATATAATCCTTGAATTCAATAAATAAATTGTGTAATCTTTATGTCTCCATACTTAAAAATGTTTGCATTTCTTATCAGTACTTCCAATCATGTATTTGTTTTAATCTGAGTGTTTCATATTTGTTTTCCATTATTTAAAAAATAAATAAGGATAAATATCTGTTCTCAACATAAGAACAAATCACAATGATGTATATTCAAAATAATATCAGACTTATATGTAAACAGATAATTTACTTATCAAATAATTGAATATATTAATTTACTGGTGCTGGCCTTTCTTAAATCTTTTTCTTTTAACAATTAAATTGTATCTTTTTAGCCAGCTGATCAGCAATCTTTTATTTCTGAAGTGCTTTATTTATTTTGTTGTCTGGGCTTGTTTAGACTTGTAATTTATAAATTTAAAATTTTTATTCATTTTTTTAAATTGTAGACCAAATGGGTAAAATTTAGTATAGTTAACATTGCTTTATATATAATAATAAAAAAACATATTCATAGAATAGTTTGATATTTTCTTTGAAATTCTCTAACAAAAGTTAATATTTTACATTGTGAACTGATATCAATAATAATTATTCTCTATTATCAAGAAGTATTTTTTAACTATGGAGTTTCAGTTTTAGTCTAGTAGAGCTTGTATAAGTATTTTATACAAGAAATATTGTAAGTTGTATACAAGGATCTTGTTTATATTTCAGACACCATTTATTTTTCTTAATTAGTGAATTGAGAATATTAAGAATTTATATTTTAGAAAGTTCTTAATGTTAGTACAAACAATGTAATGATCTGTTAGGTTTTATGATTAGCTAAGTAATTTATGAAATAAATAATAACACTAACATTCTGTCTCTGTGAAAGATGTTAAAAATTTGTTTTGAAATTAAGATTTTAGTAAAATATTTCAAAGGTTTGTAATTGAAAGTTTAAATTGTTTTTCACAAGTTTAGGAATGTTATGAAAGATAAAAAAAACCTCTTTGATATGGTAACATTTATACATTTTTTGAAAATTCACTGTGCAACTAATACTTCATAAAAATAAATATCATAAAACATAATTAGTTATCAGATGTAACTATGATTTATCTAAGGGATTTCTTTTAAATGAAATAATTTTTTATTAAGTCTATGAACATGTTTGCATTCTCTAGACTTTAACTGCTTAATGATATTTAAAGATAGAAACAAAATCAAATGTTAATAACTTCAAATGTGTTGACAACTTTAAAAAAAAGCAAAATTATTATTTCTTTTTCAGATTATAAGCAATATAGAATTGCAGTTATATCTCTTAAAAGCTTATATCCATTGTTGGCATCATGTAAAGTTTTTATAGAATGCTGTTAAAGTTCAGTTATGTTTCTTCTTCCTGCTGTGATTATAAAAGATTATAGAATTAATATATATAAAAATTTAGCTAATAAATTGTCTGTCATATCTGTTAGCATTAATTGAGAACTTGAGTTCTTTTTGGATCCTGAGAAATTATCTGGTAAATGGACAAATGTTGTTGCTTCTTCAAATTTATTCTTGATTCAGTGAAAACTTTTAGTGTTAAAGTTAGCTGATAATACTTTCTAACATGTACTCATACCTTTTGGAAATGGAGTTAAAATGATCTTATTGAAATAAAACTTAGAAGCTTCTCCTAATCTGAGGTATGTTTAAAAAAGTATTGAGAGTGAAACTGTATTTACCAAGACAAATAATCAACAAATAAAACAAGTTTTCTTCAAAATAGTTCCTTTGGCATTCAACAAACTTATTCCAGTGAAGTTTCCATTAGTCAAAGCATCATTGTAACCCCTTCTTTTGTTATAGTGTAAAGCTGTGCCATTGCATTTCTTTTAATGTCCTCCATGTTCTCAAATTTTACCCTTGAGACAAATTTTCACAAAAACTGCACAGAGCTACGTCTGGTGAATATGGAGGTTATGGGAATTAGAACATCTTATGTTTTGTTAAAAACTGCTGCTTAAAATCTATTAAGAATTGACACTGACTTGTTCAGATGAAATCTAGATGCCTAGACATTATCACTTGATTATGAAAGTTGCTCAATTGTGAACATATTTTCATTTAAATCTTAAAATTAAAAAGAAAATGGAAGATCCAGTTTTGATACTTTTTTAATTATACTTCATCTGTATTCTTTTCATGAATATAGAACCTAGTGGATGGTTTACTCCTTCTATCAATTTAAAAAGGCTTTGGTGTTGCTATTTCATAAAGACAAATGCTCTTACAAATTGTTAATGTAATTTACATATATTTGTATTGCAAATGAAAATGGTTTTATTTTAAATTCTCAATAAAACAATTCTTCAATAAGGTACATCATATAAATGTTATTATAATTGTTTGTATAATCCACTATGAAAGATGATGCAGTAAACATTAGAGGCAGTTATATATTTGTCTGAATTTTTGAGATGAAGAGATGTTATTATTTAAATATCTTGAGCTGCCTTCTGGTATTTTCTGTCATAGTCAGTAACTGTCTAGGAATTTTGAACTGAACCTTTATTCAATCCATGGAGTCTTGAGGGTATATATCTTGGGCTGCCTTCTTCACGTATCTTTTGTCATAGTAACCATTAAAGAATTTTGAACTGAATCCTTTATTCAATTCACAGAGTCTGGAGCGTACAATAGATGGAATGTTGTGAGTGTAACAACCAAAATAAGAACAATAGATTTAGATATTTAGATAATGTGTATAATTATACATTTATTAGAAAAATTTAATGATCTTGATTAGCTCAATGTAGTAGTACTAGTAGTTTAGAATCTGTTAAAAAAAGTTTTTACATTACATTTGATTAGACTCAGTGACCTATGGTGGTTACTGTCATTGAGTGTATTGTCATGCTAAACCTATTATTCTTACATAAATATTACTAAAAAATTTCACTGGGGACTTACCTTAATAGAAAAGTAAATATTTTTTAGCATTCAAGGTATATTTTATATAAATTTCCTAAAATTAGATAAAGGATAAGGTAACTGATTTATAAAATTATTTCTACAAAAATTCATTCATTCAATGAATGTGTGTGTGTGTGTATATATATATATATATATATATATATATATATATATATATAACTTCTCACCATAAAACAAACACAGGATATGTGCTGATGGAATGTTGCTCACTCTTTGACTCTTATATTTATCACTTTTATTATCCTGTTATCTAGCCAGTTCTGTATCATAGTATAATTAGTTGTGTGAGTGTGCAGTGCTTTCTTAGAACAACTCCCGGAATATTTAATCACAAGTGACAGAGAAATTAATATTTCCATTATAATCCATGATTATATTGTTGTGTTATCTTAATATTTATGATGAATTTATCCTCTTTAGTAGGTGTACAGCACTCAATGAGAACACCAGAATCTATATCTATGGTTAAAACTAACATTTTAAGTAATCTATATATGTAAAATACTGTTATCAATTAACCAAGAATAATTTTGAATTACCATGTATTGATTTTTAGATTCCTTATATCATGTAATGATTGGCAAGCTAGGCTATCAGATTATTTTTAATGAATTCAGTTCTTACCGGGTGTCCTATTCTTTTGTACTACTTACTTGTACTTGTATCAGCTTTCACCCTGGTCGAGTTGAACCGGCTTCCTCCCGAGCAAGTATAGCATATCGCTATTTATTGTTGCTCATTGAAGAAGAATCTTTGGGATTTGATTGAGGGAAGGGTCCCAAGTCCTACCCAGAAAAATGCCCTGTTTGCCGCAGATTTTCCACAGATACATTGACAGAGTGACCCGAGGTCGCCGGTTGCTGGAACAGACACCTCCTGGATTTTCACCAGAGCCCCTTTAGCTGGGTTGCGGCCCTAATACTGCTGGGTGCCAGACCAATCCACCTTGAGTGGCCCTACCAGGAACCGAAGTTCCCGATGGCATAGCTCTGGCACTACCTGTTGCCACCACCCTGCCACATTGAGGAGGGGTTGGACTTTAGGTCGGCTATTCTTTTGTGCCAAACTTAGACCTAATAAGTATTGATTTCATCTGTATAAAAGCCATATTTCATCAAATATGGTAACAGAAAGCAAGCAATAAGCTTTTATTTCTTGTTTAAAGTTCCAAAAGAGAAAAAGGAATGATTCCAATATAATGCTATCAGTGAAATACATGTTTGTTTGCTTATTCATTATACACCTTTACCCTATCTGCTAAAGAAACGTTCCAGGTTGGAGTTACTTAAAAAAAAAAACCCATTGCTATTAACTTTATTCCTGGATTTTGGGCTGGGAATGATGTGTAGTCTCTGTTAATCTCTTCCAGGTGTTTTCTTGTCATCAGACAAGGATATGGCAAAACATAAATGAAGTGAGCCTGGTCTCAGAGTTTCCAACCCTCTATTGCCCCAAAGGAAGAGGTTTGGAGTAGTCCAAGACAGGAATGATATTGATCATGAGGACTGGGGCTAGTCTTAGTCTTTCCCATATGTACATGCATCAGCTTCTTCTTTAAAATGACCATGTCTCATATACAACATCTGAGGGGGATGTAGTTAAATAGGGACCATAACATTTTTTATGCAGGCTTTGCTTTGAATCATGAGGGAACCTTATTTTTTTACTTGATTATTGTTTACTTAATAAAGGTGTACAAAAAGTACAATGAGAAAATCAAGTTGTTAGAAAATAATTATGTTTCTTTTATTTACCTCCCTTGGTCAATGTTAATAGGTAATGGCTTTCTTTAGTTTACAAATGAGTATTTTGATTTTGCTTAAGTCTTTGTTTCTGATACTTAGGACATTTAGGATAACCTTAAACTTATGTCTACAGTTTCTGTTATTTTTGGTATTTTATCAATTCCAGTGTAAATTCCAGGCTTAAATATGACTAAGCACTGATGATACTTAGTTTTTCAAAGCTTGGACTGCAATTTACTTGTCTGATTCAATTTTCAAGAAAGAACTCATTGTGATGCTATATTACTTTGTACAAATCTTTGTTGGCAAAATGTTGCTGTCTGAAATTCATTTCTATTATGTTTTACTATTTAAGCTGTAACAACATTTAAGTTTAATCTGTAGACACAGTATCAAGAAAGGTTCATGAAAAAATTCAGTAGTTCTGAGTGTGTATGTGTGTGTGAGTGGGAGAGAGAGAGAGAATCAGTTTTTATTTTATGGCTTCAGATCTAATGACAAGGTTTGATTCAATCTTTCTATTGTTTTTTTCTCCACATGTCTATGTATTAGATTTGAGCATTTTACAAATGATTGATAGAGACATTTCCTGTACATAAGAGAAACATTCATTAAATCAGATCAAATTGCTGAAGCCAATATTATTTTTGATTTGTCTACAGGATCTTTACAACACTCATTTTCTCACCTTATCAATATATTGTTTCCCTACCATTCCTGATTTTGTTGCAGTGACAATTGCCTATTGTAAATTTGGTTTTTATTCAGTTCTTGATGAAGCAGAAAAGGTTTTATTAGTCCTCATATTTAACAGAGAAGAAAATATATACTAAAAGCGGGTCATCAGTCTGCAGCTGCACACTGCTCCTTTTTTTTTATTGTGATTAGATTCTTTCCTTGTTCCAAGACCAATACACACAGAGAGAGAGAGAGAGAGAGAGAGAGAGAGAGAGAGAGAGAGAGAGAGAGAGAGAGAGTATCATCCATGAGTATTTCTTATAAAATTTTTGTACTAAACCAAAAATACCAGGATTTTATTATTTCAAATGGAACATTATACAAGCAAAATTAATATAATTAGGTTTTATTCATTACTAAACTTCATACCATTAAAACTCTGTTACCCAAAATAATATTGCATGAAATAAGAAATTTACTTATTTTTGAACTGTTATATATTCATAATTTTGGTTAGTGAGTTTTAGTGCTGTAGAGTTTGGTAAAAAATAGTAAATAATATTCATTTTGGTTGCATAATTTACCAATAGAAATAATAAAATCATGGTATCTTTGGTTTAGAAGAAAATTAAAAAAAATGGTATGGGTGTACTTATTTATAGGTGATATATATTTATTTTAAAAAATGGTATGGGTGTACTTATTTATAGGTGATATATATGCACAAGGGTGAGTAATAAGCTCTTGGGTTTTGATGTAAATAAAGGCAACATAGATTCTATTCAAAATTTAATTTTATGATAAAGAAGAATATTTGCCATTTTTTTATTGTCATCACTTGTTTTTTAAAAAAACATATTGTCTTGCATCCACTCCTGATACCTTATTCTGAAATTCTGCAGTAGTTGACTAGTTATTGCTTCTGGTATTGCTGCAATTTCATGACAAATAAAATCTCTCAATTCATCAGTTTTCAGTGGCCTGTGTTTAAAAACTTGAACCTTCAGGTATCCCCAGAGGCAGTAAACACAAGGGGATAGATCTGGTGAATGAGCTGGCCATGGCATTTCACTATGTAGTGAGGCTAGAGTTGCCATTTTTAAAATAAGTTTTAATCACAAATGCACAATGTTCACTATTCCACACCCTGATAGCTACTGCTCAAAGACATACCTCCTACCTACTCAACTCCACTAATACCTGTCTTGTGGCAATTTTAAATCCTGGAGATTATTCTGCCAGACCCTGCACAAATGCTTTGCACTGAATTGTCACTATATTGCATTATATATAATTGTGAAGTGTAGTTGTATATTCAGTATTTCCTGAGTATAAATTTGTATGCAAATGTTGCAGTATTTTATTTGTAATTTGCTGCACAAATTGTTTAAGATTAAAATTTTTATTTTGTATTTTGATGAATTACTCAGTAAGCATAAAATGAACATAGTCTGAATAAAGCTTTGATAGTTATCTAGATGATATTCTAAAAATGACTATCTAGATCCTCCCATTTTTTAAAATTTGGAACTTGGTTGCTATCTAGAAATATTAATTGAAGAAAATAGAAAGTTGATCTGTTGAATGTCTTAATTAGATGGTATGACATCATTTCCTGATATCTTAGTCTTTTGAAATTGCAATGATTTGGATAAACCAGAATTATTAGTTTCCAAACTAGTTCTCTTTCTTTTATTGTGGAGAGTCCCTGTGATGTAGGGGTTAACATGCTGGACTGCAACATTATAGTAAGTGACACTTCAAACTCCAGTCATCCTATTATGTTCATTTTTGGACTAATACCCTCAGGAAAGGTATGAAACTTTTTATTCTCCTCCACCACTGTAGCTGTGAGTTAAATAGTACCACCCCTGTTCTTCTACAAAGATTACTTTGGCCTTAAATAACTCATGAAGGTTGATATACCATTAAACAATGAAACCAAAACCTTTCTGCTATTTTAGGCAGCATGAATCATTGACAAAACTTTATTTTAAAAGAATGCAAAGTAGCCTTTAGATGTTTTTTTATTGTTTTCTATTTTTTTGATTATTCATATTTTACTGAGATTGCAAATATTTATTTTGTAAAAGGGCTTTTAATGTTAAAAATAACAATGTAGTATTCTTGAAATATTCTGTTGAATTTCTATAATGTATTAAAACTTACATTCTCATTATTGACTCTTTTATCTGATTAAGAGCATTAATAAATTCTAAATCTATTGTTATTGTTTAATACTATCTTGTAATGAACAAATCAGATTCCTGATGCTATTTGATTACAATGATCTGATTGAGTGAAAATGATAATTCTAGATACTTGATTATAGTTATTTGCTAAGTTAAGCTTTGTCTGGAATAAGGCTGAAATAATGGAGCACCAAATTTGTCTACAGGGATAGCTTTTACTGTAGACATATTGTATTGGAAAATACCTTGCAACATTGAAACTGAAGTTACAACAGTGGCTAAAGTTTAGTATTGTTACAAGAAATAAAAAGAATAAAGTTATAGATATGTAGAATTTTCTTTTCACTAAAGTTCTGAATCTGATTATGAAAATGTTAGGCTGTTATTCTATTGAATATCTTGTATAATTGTTACTAAGTAGACAAATGTATTACAAGATTTGCTATTTTGATGAATGAGTCAACATCTTGTCAAGAAAAATCTTGTCTTTTTATCAATGTTTATATTGTCTTGTATGAAATTTTACTGCTATATATCAAGGCAATAAATACCTTAATGACAAACAAGCATTCTTTTTTGTTTTTCATCAGTGACTCTTTGATTGAATGACAATTGTCTGGGAGATGCGCGCGCACACACACACACACACACACACACACACACACACACACACACTTGCACTCTAATTTAAAAAAACATATTCCCAGTTTCTTGTAAGTCTTGTGCTTAACATTATGCTGTTATATACATAGGTATCTAACTATATATTGTATGCTAAACTGAATTGTTTGAAATGGAACTGTTTTTGACATTGAAACTATACTTATGCTAGCTGAATTGTTTAATATAGAACTGTTTTGACATTTAACTGTGTGTAAAAAAAGATCTATACTTATACAAAACTGAATTGTTTGAATTTGAACTGTTTAACTAAACTGAATAGCTTGAAACAGAAATATTCTTAACAATTAAACTGTGTACTAATGCTATACTGAATTGTTTGAAATAGAACTGATTATTCATATAAAAGTGGATTTGGTATTAAGTAACCTACAAGGGTTGGTTGGTTGGTTGGGATTTATGGCATGTCAACCCTTATAGGTTATTCAACACCAAATCCATTTTTATTTCAAACAATTCCGTTTAGCATAAGTACGCAGTTTAAATGCAAGTACAGTTTAATTGTGAAAAACATTTCTATTTCAAGCTATTCAGTTTAATCAAGCAGTTCTAATTTAGCTAATTCAGTTTAGTATAAATACAGATTTTGTTTTCACACTGTTAAATGTCAAAACAGTTCTATATCAAACAATTCAGTTTAGTGTAAGTACAGTTTCAATGTCAAAAAACAGTTCCATTTCAAATAATTCAGTTTAGCAGAAGCACGCAGTTCAAATGTAAGTGCAGTTTAATTGTCAAAACCCTTTCTATTTCAAGCTATTCAGTTTTGTCAAACAGTTCTAATTCAAACAATTCAGTTTAGTATAAGTATGCAGTTAACCCATTGATAGGGCCCTATCAAGTGCTACGATTCCAGGCCAGAGTGGATCTGAGAGTGATGGCAGTAAAGGGGTACTCTGCATTCCTGGAACCTCACCATCAGACTGTTTAGTGTCATATCCAGGACACTCGTTGGGGAGGTCTTACCCCTTTGCAGAGGTGCAGTCAGTGTATTCTTCAGCCCCAGTCAACTGGGCAATACACAGAGTTAAATATCAAAACAGTTTTATTTCAGATAATTCAGTTTAGCATAAATACACAGTTTCGATGTCAAAACAGTTCTATTTTAAACAATTCAGTTTAGCATAAATATGCAGTTTAAATGAAAAAAACAGGAAACTCAAGTAACTATGGTTTAGTTCTATTTGACCCATAGATAAGACCCTGTCAGATGCTACCACTCTGGGCCAGAGTGGACCTGGGAGTGATGGCATTGAAGGAGTGCTCCACATTCCCCAAAGCTCCAGCCTTATTGGAACCTCACCATCAGATTGTTTAGTGTCATATTCAGGACACTTGTTGGGGGGAGGGGTCTTACCCCTCTGCAGAGAAGCAGTTGGTGTATTCTACAGCCCCAGCAGACTTGGCAATACAAGGGTTGATATGCTATAAAACCCAACCAACCAAACTAACTATATGTGTATAAGTATACTGAAAACAGTTTTCTTTTTCTTTCTTAGCTTCTGACTGATCGTTCTCTTTGCAAAATTATCTATATTCACTGAGAATAGAAAGATAGACTTAGTCCTGTAAATCTGCACAAAAATCTATTGACTATGTTGCTTATTCATAATAAAGTATAATTGTTTATTCAAATCTGATAATACCTGTATCTGCAATAGTGTTCCCAGTATATATATTGCTTGCAATCATGTTAGAATTTACTTGCTGTTAGCTGGTTGCTATCTTCAGCTAACAAAGTCAATTAGTGTAAATATTTACTTGTGTCACTTTATGGTATTCATACTTGACATTTTGATCTCCTTTATTTGTAAATATTTTGCAAGTGAAACTGTCTCATTTACTTTTATAATTGTATATTGTGTTGTGTTCATGATGTAGCAAATTTTCAAGTGGGTGTTAATTTTATATAAAAATTTCTGAAATTCTCGCTCTAACACATTCTATTTTTGAATATTTTTTTTATAAATCATGTACAATCTAAATTAAGAATCCCCACACACCAAAAAACACCAGCAACATAAAAAATGCTATTGAAAACTACAATTTCTTCTACACTTTGTATAAAAAGTATCTTGGATATTGAAAACAAAGTTTCACTGGATTTTGGGGAAAAATAATATCAGATTTTACCTTTGAAAATGAGCAATGATGTTGTAAAGTGTTTTACAGAATATTTTGGACAATTATAGATATATATATATATATATATATATATATATATATATATATAACATAGTATTACCTGTGTCCCTGGGATTTGTGCTATCAGCAGTTATCGAATAATCTAAAAAAAAGATTTTTGTTTGAAAACACCACTTTTCGAACAATGTAAAGTAAGTAAAATTGGCGACCTTAGTCGAGGTTGACTTGAAGGCTCCCTTTTCAATAGTTTTTAAACTGAGGTGTAGGGGAGGGTGCTACTCCATTCCCTGTATTGCTCCCCTTTATCCGTAATATATACTTTATGATGATGAGTATTAAGCAAGGCGGTACCAGGTAGCATTTTTTGAGTCTTTTGTATGATTTGACCAGGGA
>CAUZXS010006470.1:0-178222 GCA_963585895.1 Sepioteuthis lessoniana
AAAGCGTCACCTCGGAGAAAAGAATTTCTTCCAGGTGAAATCTACTCCCTCACACAACTCTAAAAAATATGTATTATTTGGATTTTTTTTAAAAATCTAAGTTTTATAAAAAAAATCTAATCAACCAAATGTATTAATTCATTATTTTTATATTAATTAACAAAATCCTATTCACTTGCAGTTATGTCAATTTTAAACCTATGAAAAAACAAACGTTAAACCTGATTTTTTTCTCTCTTTTATTGACTATGTCCTTAGAAGATTAAGCTACGAAAACGAATTAAGTAAAAAAAAAAAAAAAATACCAAGAACAATATTAGACAGTTTTCTTAAAAACATCATACATAAGGCATCTGTACGACCAAAATAGATTAACTATTATAAAAATGTAAACAAAACTCTCCATGGAATTATCTTTAAAACATGTAAAAATCCTTTAAATGTATTTTGATAAGGGGCTCAAGTTAACCAAGTGATTTGCATGACAACAAACAAACGAAAATGTCTTCTGAATTTTGAGGAAAAATATAAAAGAAACCTAATCTTTATGGCTTTAAATACCGAAAATTTTATTAAAATCCGATGGACAGATATTAGGAGAATTAAAAAACAAAACGGTAATTTAGCAGATTTTTGTACATCCTTGGTAAGTGAAGAGTTTATATTTCGTCTTCAATAAAAAGGCAGAGATCTAGAGGTTAAAAAAGTATCTATTATTCAATATGGGAACCTCACGTGTTGTAATGGTTAACAAGTTAGATAAGCACACCGTGGTTAGTGAGTTTGATTCTCACTTAGCGCCTCATACTTGTGGTCTTGAACCACAACTAAGCCAAGCTTAGTAAATAACTATCTATAATTCAATATTCATTAATTTTTTTTTTTTGCATTATACTACAATATGAAAACAGGTAAAAAAATAGTTCGCAATCTTATTTAATTTTCCAACATAAATAGAATAATGAATTAGTAAATAAAATTCAGAATTTTTACATTGCATATTTAGAGCCTAAAAAAAAATGAAAGTAAAACCCAACACGCGTTTTTTTTTTTTTTTTTTTTTTATTTGTATTTATTCATTTTAACTTTAAAGACAAAAAAAGAGTAAGTGACAATATTTAAAATTATTGTGATATTTTTACCAACCCCGCCTCCCCACAGAAACACGTTTATTTTCGTACAACGACTCAGATTTTTCTTTGTCAAAATAACCTAATTTCATTTTTAATGTACAGAAAAGTCATATGTTCTATAAACGCATCAAGATTAGACCTCAGTAGGGTTCGAACTCAAAACCCAAAGAGCATAGTTTAGTTTTAGCTATGATTAATTTTACAGTTACTTTTTATCAATAAAATAATAATTGTTAATCAATTCACGACTGCAGCTTGGTGGTAATTAATCCTTGTTATTCAACTGAGAATGAAAATGATAAAAAATATAACAAGGGCTCGCCCTCTTTAGCTATGAGGATTATAGAACAAAGATTTTTTTCTTTTATAAAATGACAGCGTTATAAAAGAAAAAACAAACTTGGTGGTGTTATTTAAAACCCAAAACAATAGTCAATTGGTTTTATTTCGTATATTTGTGAAACCACATCCAAATAAAATAAACTGCTATTCTAGTGGGATTTGAACCCGGAAATGTACTATAGTAGCGGCTTTGATGTATTCTGCCCTAAAAAAATTAGAATTTTAAAGAATTGAATAAGACTAATAGTATTAATAAATTAGTGTCACTAAATCTTAAAATAACTCATTAAAAATTAGATTGTATAATATAAGCACAAAATCACCCAATAAAACACCCCCCCCCAAAAAAAAAAATCGAAGAAATGAAATACATTAAAATGGTTGTTTTTATTTTTTTATTATTTACAAATATTCATTGCAAGAGAAATAGATGCAGTTTCCGTCTTTGAAGATTTATGCTGAAAATCAATAATTCTATTTAAAAAAAAAAAAGGTCCCAAGTCTTCCTTTTAAGAAAACAAGGGAATAAATTAGGAAATTTATTTATATAGGATAACGTGTGGTGGGTAATATTTAGTGACACCAACACTACACATTCCATAACTGCTACGAAAAAAAGGGAGGCACCGTGGCTCATCTGCTAAGAAAATCAACTGAAATAATTAAATCTCCCAAATTAAAATATAGATATTTATTTGTTTATTTATATGAAACATCCACTACACAGATTTTAAACATAGATAATATCTTAACAGTTAGATAACCAATGGCTTCACACTCACAAAAACACAATAATCCCTTATTTAATATTTTTTCGTTGCTCATCTGATAAAGACTTCGGTTTAAAAAAAATCGGATTTTAGGTTTAAGAGTTGAAATCGAATAATTATTTGCAATTCCTTGTTTCCTGTAATCAGTCAAGATGTTGACTGGAATGATTTGATAAATAAATAATTAAGGTAGGTTGTTGTTTTTGTCTTCAATCGAGATAAGATTTTAAAAAAAAAACAAAACAAAAAAAAACAGCTGATTTGATTGGATTGGAGCCAAAGTGTCTAATCTCATTCGAAAGCTTTTTTTTTTTTGTTCTGTTTATTGCTGTTAATCTTAACAGATAAACTGCAAATAGTTTTATCAAAAATCTTTTCTGAGTCGTACTAGTAGGCAGCGGAGTACATCTTTGTTTGAAAAAAATGACCAGCTGGTTTTGGTTTTCGAATTATGATAGTTCGTTTGTTGTACAATCGAAAATAAAACATCAATTCCTTTTTTTAAATTTTAATGCTATCAATCAAATAGTAAATCCTCACAAATTTAGTAAAATCAAATTTAAGTGCAGGTTATTAAATATTTAGTGTTTTACGTAAAACAAAAAACAACCCCACCGGAATTTTCAGAGATAATTATCGAGAAAGACAACAAAGGGATTTGCAAAATAAGAAAAAAAAGAAGAGTTAATTTCACATCGCAAGAAACCCTTTAATACTTGTAAAATGGTTTATTATTAAAAAACAAAAAAAAACCGTGACTAAATGTTCATTTTCCTGTATAAGAATGACGTTAGAATGAGAGAGAACAACCCTAAAACGACTAGTAAGTAGCAGGAATTAGGTTTGGTCATGTGATCACATTGTCGTAAATCGTACTTTAAGATAAATGGGTGCAGGAATTCACTTTTTCAGGTCACCAAATTATTTTTTTTACTAATGTTAATAAGTTAAACAAATCATTTATTATTATTTTTCCAAAAGAAAAGAAAAACAGGTTCATTTTTATGAGGCTGGGAGAGGGGGAATGTAAAATTATTTGTTTGAATGGCTTCACGATTTTTCTCCGAAATTTAGAAAAACAAGGTTTTGGGTTTGAATCATGAGATTTTAAACATACACAGTACACAGACATACACGGATAAATTACATAGGCAATATCATATACATACATAGGAATATACAAGTTAATTTTTCTTCCAAAAGAAAATGAAGAGAGATTCATAGTTTTAAATCATGTTGCTGGACAGTGGAAATATATATAACTATTTCTTTCATGGATCCACGATTTTCTTCTGGAATTTAAAATTATATATATATATATAATTTCACAATAACCGGCTACTATGAGCAGGATGTGACACAAGGTTAATTTTTAGCTGGGTAATGCTATTTGAATTAAGTTTTCTTTCTCCTAAAGTGGTTGCCTTACCAAGGTTAGAGAACCCAGTCTACTCCCCTACTTATACATAACTGGGGAGAAAGGGATGGTTTCATATCTTTTCCAAGGGTATTATATATATATATATATATATATATATATATATATATATATATATATATATATATATTCAAGCATATGCATATGTGGTATAATGTTTAGCAATCTATGCTATTTAGTGATTTCAATTCTCACTGAGTATTCCATATTTCTGGCCTTGTGACACAACTTTTAGGTTATTCAATTTCAAATATACACAGTACAGAGACATATATATATGCAAGTTCATTATATATATATATATATATATATATATATATATATATATATATATATATATATGTGTGTGTGTGTGTGTGTGTGTGTGTGTGTGTGTGTGTGTGTGTGTGTGTGTGTAAACGCAATATTGTACATGTATGTATGACATAAATATAATATGAATACATCATATTCAAAGATACAGATGGTATGATGTTTAGCTAAGCTACGCTAGCACACTATTAGTACTTAGTAAGTTCGATTCTCACAGGATGTCTAATATTTCTCGCCATGTTACACAACTAAATTTATAAAAGAAATCATCTCACTCTCCCTCACACACACACACGATATTTGTGGTAGAGAAATACTTACATCACATCGTAATCTGTCCAAGCATCGTTTCTTTCTGTTGTACATAAACACGAGTCCTACGTTCGTGCCCAGGGCGAGGTATTCTCCATTTGCGGCGATGCACGTCAGCTGTAGGTCACATTCAGAAAACATTCCCTTTTGTGCCTTAGTTGGGACCAGACCAAGAAGGGTCGTAAGGGGTTCATGTTCTTTAAGTACTGGATTCTGGTGCAGGAGGCTATCAGCAACCGACGTGTTTGTGGTTGTCCTAGTCAGGACGGACAAAGGACGAGGTCCGTGTCGTCGATGACCCGGAGAAGACGAAGCCGATCTTGACCGGGATCGAACCTCAGGTAACAAGGGTGGTAGTTGGGCATCACCTTGTCCACTGTCTTCATTGCTACTGGCCACTCTAACGCTCGCCTCCCAAGTCGAAGTGGTCACCACGGATGTCGCTACGTGGGATCGCGATCCCAGTTCTTGTTTAGGGGTTGACGGTTTCGAGTAGTTATCTTTTTTCTGCTGAGGACCTTTATCCACCGTGTCCCTTTGATCGCTGGGGGTCGACATTTTCCGGTTAGAGTGGCCAACACGAAAATTGGCAAATCTCAACCAGGGTTGGAAATTTTGTAATAGTAGCTATATCGTGATGATTGTAAAATTGTTTGTTTTTCTTTTTTTGTTGTGATGTTTTTGGTGGGTAGTGACAGTCTTTGGTATGTTGGATACCGATCGTTTTTGTGCAACCCTGTACGAGAATTTTTCTTAGTGTTGAGGTTGAGATCGATATATATATGTGTGTATATATATATATATATATTTTAAGATTAAGTCTTAAGGACTGTGTTTTTGGTTTATTTTGCTAAATCGCCCGCAATGTTGATAAAAGACAAAGAAGGCAGACATAGCTTTTTTTCTTTTTTGAAACGAAGCAAAGTTAAAAGTAAAGATACAACACCTTTATCCCTTCTCGTTCTAGAGATGTTTAAAAAAGCTAATGACGAATTTAGATAACTTAGTATATATATATATATATATATATATATATATATATATATATATATATATTCTTTCTTTTTTTTTTTTTATCCCTGTCACAGCTATTAATAATGCATATACTGTCTTCTCCTGCTACAGCAGTAGTAGAACACAAAAATGAGGTAGTCGATGTATACGATTCTAATGTTGATGACTCCCTAGATAGAGACGTCAAAAAGATAATCCTCCTGAATGCATTAAGAGCCTTACTTTAAAAGATAATATAAAAGAAATAGCTTCTTTCGTTTTACTTTTTTAAAAATCAAAAAAAAGAAAGTAAAGGAAAATGCAACTAGAGACAGCTCTTTACATCCGTCTGTCTATGTTAATAATGATAATAATAATGTTTCTATCTTTACAAACAATTACTCTTTCTTCCCGGTTTGTTGTGCTGCTACGGGAAGAAGAAGCTAAAACGTTTTTATCCCTCTATTCAAAACCCAGGGCAGAAAAGGAAAAAACAATATTGTGAAATGGTCTTCCTCCTTGTGGGTTAAAACGATTCTTTTGATATCCTGCTGTTGGGTTGACACAACCTGGAAAATATTAACAGCTCCACTAACACTATAAAAAGTAAACAACTGAAGGAAGAGAGAGAGAGCGAGTGAGGTTGATTTAATATTATTACTACTAGCCATTTGTTTCGTTTCTGCTAGAAGATCGCGTGGAAGGGAAGTAACTCTATTGTCTTTCCCTCCCTCCACCTTGAGTTCTGCTACTGCAGTATAGCACATATGACGATAAATTAAACTTATACAATGAACACAGATTTAAATTATGAGGTAATTTTTTTTACAAGTATCTTTCTGGCAGTTCATAACTGGAAAGCAGAATTAATCAAGGTTGCTAACAGGGAATCCGTTCCCAGGGGTAAGAACGAGTGGTCTTCTAAATCATCGATATTGAGTGGGGCCTTCCTCGAAAGAAACACGCACACACACACACAAACAAACAAACAAAAAACCCACACTTTGACTGCTCATTCAAAACATAAATAAAAAATAAGGAAATGTTTCAAAGTTGTTCTTTTTGTTTTGTTTTTTTAGACTGAATAAATCCCAAATTCTGTTTGAAAAAGAAAAAAAAATCATTTATTTAAAGTAGGCTGTTTAAAGTAATCAAGATTGAAATTTAGATATAAGTGAATTGAACTATATGTAGTTGAAAGGTTGCTTTGAGCCCTTGGCCACCAGCTAGCACCCCACTCCCTTAAGTGCCTAATTTTTTTCTTGAAATTTATTTTATCAGTGAATATACTTGCGCTGTCAAAAATAAATGCTTTTCTTGTGGTTTTTTTTTTCACAAGTGGCAGGTTGGTTGTTTGGTTTATCTGTAAATAATCATCTCCCTTAGAGAATTGGCAAGTTTGTTTAGGGCCTCATAGGGTGTCACATGACAGTCTTAGAAACACCTTTTTACCCCTATTCTTTGAACATAAGCGACATTATCTCCTACCCTACTAGGGAATAGTAAATCTATGGAGCATAGGTTATTTTTTGGTCTTGCTATTGATATCTGACTCCGTTGTTTCTTCTTAATCCATCTTAATTTGCTGGGTGTCTTCTTGTCTGTGAAAACTGTAAAGGAAGAATAAGGAAAGAAGGCAGAGAGAGAAAATATCTTTTTCCAACTTTATTTCATTTGGGATTTTTGCATTGCTACTTTTTGCGAGGAAATGTCTTCATGGACTATTTGAGAACTGCTGTTTCTCCCAAATCAGGCTTAGAAATATATCAATCATCCCCTGTGGTTAAAAAGTCCAAATTCAATGTGGTCATATCCAGTGGTGTTTTCATGTTGCTTGCTTCGGAGTGTTGGCTTGCTAGCAGTGGACACAACCCACATGTGAAGTTCAGGGGACTCGACAAAACTGGAATGCTACCACTAGTAACCGGGTGGAAGAAAGTCCCTCAGTCTGAAGGGTTCAGCTGAAGTGAAAATGGGTTTCTCTCTTTTGCAGGGATGGTTCTTTTTTTTTGCACATGTATTACCCCTACTTCCAGTCAGATAAAGCTAGGTGGGCACTGCACAAGAATGCTGTGTGCTGTTTTCAACGTATCCTGGAAGCAGCACCCTACAAAACACCAGCTTTATGGCCATTCACATCTTACAAATTATCCTAGGTGAGCAAAACATGCTGGGCATGGCTGGAGAAGTAAGGACAAACTTAAAAGTAATCTTCTACAATGGACTTCTACATATGGACACACTAGTATTGGCCAACTAGCAAAAATTTGCATTCATCCACTTTGTGTAGACACTGGGTGCCATCTAGAGGACTTGCCAGGAGTTATGGCCAATAGGGACGGATGGCAAGTGAGAGTCAAAGGAATCCATGCTGTTGGCTTGTCGTGATAAGGATGATAATGATACTTGTAGAAGTCACTGCTTTAATTTGCAGAATAAACAAGAATGACAACACTTACTGGCTTAGCGGCTCCAGCTAGCATCCAGCAGGCAGACAAAAAATAAAACAAGCAATAACTCAATACCAAGCCCGTAACACCTGGGTATTTATCATACGTCCCACTGCCATGCAAATTTGGCACAAGGCTATTTTTAAGGTGGGTCTGGTTGCAGGGCCGAAGCCCACATGCGTCCGGCATGGCCCAAAATACCTTCGACCCCGTCGGCATTCCCCTTATTAGGGGATAAAAGCCTGGAGGGATGGCCCCCTGAGGCTGGAGGAAATCTCCAGTCAATAAGCCAACACCCTGCCAGATCCTTGCCCCAGGCAGGCATGGCTGACCAAAGTGCGACCTATCGACTGGATAGCCAGCCCCTCACAATTAAGTAATGCGGCCTAGAAGTGCCCATGACACCTGTAACATGACTGAAGTAAGCCGGTGTATATATGCACTAATATACCTACTCACTGGGCCAGCAACCAATCACTGTCCAGAGAATGGACTTCGCCACTTTCAAACAATGGAGCGTCCCAATGTCCATATAATCTCACTTCGACTCATAATTCATTATTATACACGTGAGCACTGACTTATTGCTACTGAGCCTTATGATAGAATTTCAACAGATCTAATACAAATAATTTACAATACTTCAGTTTTTACCAGCCCATTGGTCTAATAAGTAGAGTGTTCACCAATGGCCCGGGAGATTGGGGTTCAATCCCTGGTTGAGTCATACCAAAAACTCAAAAAATGGTACTTGATACCATCTTGCTTAACTCTCAGCATTGTAAGGAATATATCAAAGATAAAGTGGAGCGATCCAGGGAAAGAAGTAGCACCCTCCACTACACCTCGGTGTAGTAGCTATTGAAAAAGAAGCCTTTAGGTCGTCCTCGACTACTGTCGCCAACTTTACTTACTTATTGTTATGGTAAACTACCCACGCATGCATGAACTCTCCCGGCTATAAATAGCTGCCAGTACTGCTCTTAGGTAGAAGGCAATATTCCAGCAGACAGCCTTGACAGTCGGACTGAATAGTCTTGCTGGTAACCCCTTCTCATATGTATATGTTGTATTACTGTTCTTTGTTATTATATTTAACTCAATTCCTTTCGTGTGTCTTTTATTTCTAGCCTCTAATAAGGCTACAACACTTATACGGCTTATAAGAGTAATTATTCCTATCTTTTATAAATGATTTTTAGATATACAGTTTCGAGTATTCCTATCTAATACTGCCCATTCATTTGGGGCTGAAGAATACCGTGACAGCATCTCTGCAGAGAGGTAAGACCCTCCCATAACAAGTGACTGATATGACATTAAACCATCTGATGGAACCTCACCATCAGATTGTTTAGTGTCATATCAGGACACGCATTAGGGGGTCTTACCTCTGCGGAGGTGCAGTCAGTATATTCTACAGCCCCAACCGACTGGGCACACCAAGTCTGGGGAGTGTTTGTCATATGTCTGTGATAGACAACATTGTAGTGTTTCAATTTGTGAACATTCATGAAATATCAGATTCAATTTTATTACAAAATTTTTTGTAACATAAATTTTTATCATCCATTCTTTTGTTGTTGTTTAAGTATCAAAAAAATTTAAAGATAATAATAATTGTCCATTAGTGGATATCTAAAAAAGGTGGCAGTATTGATTTTTCTTATTAAGTGTTGGTTTCTTTGTTTAATGGCATATCAACCTTCATGGGTTATTTAATCCTATTTACCAACCCCTCTGCTTGGACAGGATATGACACAAGGTCAATTTTTAAGCGGAGTCTAACAGGTTTGATTTCAGAGTTTTCCTTCTCCTAGACTAGTTGCCTTACCAAGGCTGAAGAACCCAGTCTGTCCTACTATTTATTCATAGCTGGAGGGAGAATAATTGGATTCACACCTTTTCCAAGGGTATTAGTGCTATATGAAATGCAATTAGTCTTGTCCCAGATTTGAACTCGTGTCGCCGTGTCCATTTCCTTCGACGATAACCATTAAACCACGGGCACTTCCATGGGTTATTTAATGCCAAAGCCATCTTGGTAGAAGAACAGTAGTGATACTACTCTTTTGATAAAGATTTTATTTAAATTCACTTCAAAGTAAAATAATGAAATAAAATGTATAAATACAGGGTGTTTCAAAATAGGTGCAACCCATTAATATGAAGGATTTATTACCAAGACAAGTGCAATGGCAGTCATTTGGAACACATCCTGTAAAAAATGCATCCTTCAAGCTAGAGACATCAAAGCAAAGTTTTTTAATTGTTATTATATCAGCTTTCAGGACATGCAATTTTTTTTGAGTTTCTTGTTTAAGTAATAAATCATTATAATATTAATGGGTTGCATCTATTTTAAAACAGTTTTAAATGATTTTGTCACCAAAAAAATTGTGACACAAAATACTTTTACTTCTTTGTTCAAGGTACTGTGATCAAGGATTATAGTTGTTATTGTATACTATTTTCACATCTGAAACAAAAGAGAACACAACATTATTATTAGTAGAGTTGTTAGCAGTCACATGGGTCTCATGTATAATAAGTCACTCTATATAACCATGTATATTGAGATGCCCTATATAACTATATATATTGAGACACTATATAACAATGTGTATTGAGACACCCTATATAACCATGTATATTGAGACACCCTATATAACCATGTATTTTGGAACACCCTATATAACAATGTATATTTAGACACCCTATATAACCATGTATTTTGAAACACCCTATATAACAATGTATATTTAGACACCCTATATAACCATGTATATTGAGATACCCTATACAACTTTGTATACTGAAACACCCTATATAACCATGTATATTGAGACACCCTATATAACCATGTATTTTGGAACACCCTATATAACAATGTATATTTAGACACCCTATATAACCATGTATTTTGAAAGACCCTATATAACAATGTATATTTAGACACCCTATATAACCATGTATATTGAGATACGCTATACAACTTTGTATACTGAAACACCCTATATAACCATGTATATTGAGATACCCTATATAACTATATATATTGAGATACTATATAACCATGTATATTGAGACACCCTATATAACCATGTATTTTGGAACACCCTATATAACAATGTATATTTAGACACCCTATATAACCATGTATTTTGAAACACCCTATATAACAATGTATATTTAGACACCCTATATAACCATGTATATTGAGATACCCTATACAACTTTGTATACTGAAACACCCTATATAACCATGTATGAGGTGCATACAATAAGTTTCCAGACTTTTTTTCGTATGGGCCCTTTTATTGGTAGTACACACATGAAAATCTAGTCACCTTCGAAGTAATATCCACCGGTTGCAATGCACTTGTTGTACCGTTCCAATAACATCTAGAAGGCCCCATGGAAGTCCTCTTGTGTGAGCGTGTCAATGGCCTTCGTCACAGCCTATTTCATCTCCTCAATTGTCTCATAATGACAGCCTCTGAGCTTAGGGAATAACCAAAAGTCACAGGGAGCAAGGTTTGGACTATAGGGAGGATGAGGAACCGTCTTTATGCCCATCTTGGTCAAATAGTCTGTGACAAGGATGGAGTTGTGGATTGTCCTTGTGGAAATGCCACTGAGCCGATTTGAAGAGTACTGGCCTCTTCTAACAGAATCTCTTCCTGAACTCCCTTAAAACCTCAACATAGTAACCCTAACCCTAACCCTTTGGCCAATCAACTGTGGTGTATTGACTTCCTTACTCCTCCCACACCTCTCACCATCCTTCACAGACTCCCTGCCTTCCTTGAATCTCTTATGCCACTCAAAAACTGATGCTCGATTCATGCAAGATGATCCAAAAGCTGTCTGAAGCCTTCCATACGTTTCTGTGGCATTTTTTCCAAGTTTAAAACAGAATTTCATTGCATATCATTCTTCTAAAGTGTCAGATTGCATTTTTGAAATTCACCAGCTGTGGCAATCAGGCTTTAGTAGGCTGTATTCCAATTCCTGCTGTAGCTATTGATTTGAACCTGAAATCAAAAAAATTACTCAGTCATCTTATAAGTTGTATGGCAATAACATAGTGAATTTTAAAGAGTCTACAGCCATTTTAAATGCCCGTATGAAAAAAGTCTGGAAACTTATCGTATGCGCCTCATATATTGAGATATCCAATATAACCATGTATTTTGAGATACCTGATATAACCCTGTATATTGAGACACCCTATATAACCATGTATATTGAGATACCCGATATAACCATGTATATTGAGACACCCTATATTACTGTGTATTTTGAAACACCCTATATAACTATATATATTGAAACACCCTATATAACCATGTATATTGAGACACCCTATATTACTGTGTATTTTGAAACACCCTATATAACTATATATATTGAAACACCCTATATAAAAATTTATATTGAGACACCCTATATTACTGTGTATTTTGAAACACCCTATATAACCATATATATTGAAACACCCTATATAACCATGTATATTGAGACACCCTATATTACTGTGTATTTTGAAACACCCTATATAACCATATATATTGAAACACCCTATATAACCATGTATATTGAGACACCCTATATTACTGTGTATTTTGAAACACCCTATATAACTATATATATTGAAACACCCTATATAACCATGTATATTGAGACACCCTATATTACTGTGTATTTTGAAACACCCTATATAACCATGTATATTGAGACACCCTATATTACTGTGTATTTTGAAACACCCTATATAACCATGTATATTGAGACACCCTATATTACTGTGTATTTTGAAACACCCTATATAACCATGTATATTGAGACACCCTATATTACTGTGTATTTTGAAACACCCTATATAACCATGTATATTGAGACACCCTATATTACTGTGTATTTTGAAACACCCTATATAACCATGTATATTGAGACACCCTATATAACTATATATATTGAAACACCCTATATTACAGTGTATTTTGAAACACCCTATATAACCATGTATATCGAAATGAATGAATTTAGAAGACATATAACATAGAACTCATTTCTTACAATAAAGTACTTCTGTATGATTTTAAAAATTTACCCATCATATCATGTTGTTACAATTACAAACAAACATTTTGAAATGAATCAAATTTTGTTTTGGTCTCAGTTTCTTTGTTTAATGGCATATCATCCTTTGTGGGTAATTCAATGCTAAATCTATTTTTGTAGAAGAATAGTAGTAGTGTTATTTAACCTATAGATGCAGGGATAAAGGGTTTCATGCCATTCCTAAGGGTATTAGTGTGAAAGTGGACATTATAGCATGACTGGAGTTTGAACTCGCTTCCTACAAGTACGCAGTTCAACACATTAGCCACTACTCTGTTGGTACTCCCTCCTTATGTTATTTAGAGAAAATAAGTTAAAAATTAAGTCTTTAATCAATGATCATATGTATTTTTCTGAAATTGGCTTTGCTTATTTGGTTTTACGGCATATCAACTCTTATTAGGTTATTTAATGAGGTAGTCAGTCATTTTTTTTTTTTGCCAGATGTTATATGCTTTCGAGTAACTAATAATAAAAATCATTTGTATATAGTAGTTGTACTATCTAAACCATAGTAGGAGGAATAAGACTCTTCATATCTTTCTGAAGAGCATTTGTCTGAAAGTAATTGTAACAATGTGACTTGAATTTGATCTCACTTCAATGTCACAGTCAAGTATGTTAGCTACTTATCCATGGGGACTCCTCTTCGGAAGCCCTGGGTGTAGGGCTCATATTTTAGAATCTGATATATAATTTACATGCAGTTCTATGGTTTCAAGTAACTAATAATAATAATAATCATTTGTAAAGAGTTACAACTTCAAATAACTATTCTTAATACAAGCAATTTTCATACTGTTTCTGTTATTTCTATTTATTACTAATAATTTTCAAACAAGTCCATTTGACCTAGAGACAGGACCCTAAAGCATTCGACCACACTGTTTCTAAGTGGCCCCTCATCTTAGAAGTGGACTGGGTCATCACTGCTTAACTTTGGTAATCTGGTTGGTACCAGCACTTTCAGTCTATCTTGTCTGTAAATCATTTGGTTTCTTTGTTTAATGGCATATCAACCTTTGTAGGTTATTTAATGCCAAAGCCATCATTCGAGAAGAACTGTAGTGGTACTATTTAACCAATAGGTGGGAGGATAAGGGGGTTCATACATTTCCTAAGGGTATTTCTCCAAAAGTGAACTGGAGTTTGAACTTGCTTACAATAATTCAGCAGTCCATCACTTTTACCATTATATCATGAGGAGACCCCCACCGTTTGTATATCAGATATATGGTTTATTATATTATGTATAAATATATTATTATGTCTCTATGGCAGAATGGAAAATAATCATATATGTTTAAAAAGTGCATAGGACTTAATAAACTAATGGGTCATCAGTGCAACTATATATTTCTAAAATTCTCATCATGTTTGTCTGTATACTAGAGTGAGTCAAATGTTTTTCAATATCTTAGTACATACTAGTTTGGGGTGTGTGTATCACATGACTGGACCATTGGCCTAATGAGTTGAGTGTTCGCCAATGGTCCGGGAGACCAGGGGTTCAATCCCAAGTTGAGTCATACTAAAGACTCAAAAAAAGGTACTTGGTGCCACCTTGCTTAACACTCAGCATTATAAGGTAAGGATCAAGAGTAAAGTGGAGCAATCCAGGGAATGGAGTAGCGCCCTCCCTTACACCTCGGTGTAGTAGCTATTGAAAAAGGAGCCTTTAGGTTACCCTCGACTAAGGTCGCCAACTTTAGTTTTACTTATATCACATGACCAAATCAGTTCAAGCCATGGAAGGCCATATTTACCAACCCCTCCGCTCGGGCAGGATATGACACAAGGTCAATTTTTAAGCAGAGTTTAACAGGTTTGAATTCAAAGTTTTCCTTCTCCTAGACTAGTTGCCTCACCAAGGCTGAAGATCTAGTCTGCCCTACTATTTACCCATAGCTAGAGGGAGAATAGTTGGATTCATACCTTTCCCAAGGGTATTAGTGCTATGTGAAATGCAATCAGCCTTGTCCAGGATTTGAACTCGTGTCGCCGTGTTCATTTCCTACGACGATAACCATTACACCACAGGCACCTTCAAGCCATAGAAGGTACCTATTATTTCACTCCATGTATGATTTGAAAGCTGCATTGATGAATGCGCAGCATATGCTAATTTAAGGACTTATGCTTTACAAGTTTAAACTTGGCCATAGCATCATGGAAACAACTAAAAGCATTTGTCATGAAAAAAATGAAGGCGCAGTAGCCAGATGGTTCAAGAAATTTTGCTCAGGTTGCAAGAAGGTTGATGATCAGGCAAGGTCAGGTAGACTTAAAATTGTGGATTCTGAAGCCGTGCTTCAAGCTTTAGAGGTAAATCTGGTGAGTAGCATGCAGAGAGTATCAGGCAAGCTTGGCATCTCACAGTATTGTATAGTTTGTCACATTCATGACTTTGGAAAAAGCATCCAAAGCTGCTGAATTGTGCCTAACATTACCAAAATATTACCAAAATATTGCAAAACGTTTGACTCACCTGAGTAATTTTTTTAGCCTCAAAAGACCTAAAACTTCAAAAGAAATACGTGATGGTTTAGTTATTTTACTAAAGTATGATTCACATTTATTTAAACATCACTTGATATGTTTATAGATAGCGCATCAAACTGATGATATAAAAGAACTATGTAGCATTTCTTATTATATTAGAGGAAAAAATCTCAGAGCTTTGAAAGTGATGTCTGTTCTCTCTAAATATCAAGCATCATACTTAGCCATGATTTGCAAGGGAGGTAACTATCTTGTGATTACTTAATATTTTATTAGAACAGGAAGTAATTTTATTTTGGGGTGTGAAACTAATAATCTTAGTTGAATCCTGTTAAAAAGTTTTTTTCAGGCACAGGCCTAACAATTTTGAAGTGCTGGTTAAAATGGGGCTAAGAAATAACTGAGTCTTAGCGCTATAGGCACATTGATGGAGATTTAGCAAATTATAAGATCATTACTGTAAATTGTACAAGTAAAAAGAGAAAAAGACTTATAAAAATGTAGATCTTAAAATAGTAATTTCGATGGTATCATGAAATTTATCAAAATCATAATTTGTGATATTTTACTTGTTAGTTTGGTTTGGTTTATTTGTTTAATAGTTGTTGTAGAACTAGTCTAAACAAAAGCAGTAGTACAGTCCTCAGACCATTGGGTAGCCTCAGTTGACTAAAAATAACAACACACACGACTAGCAGCCCTTCCTCAGTATACCTCTGGTCAACTCGTTCGGTCAGTCAGCCAGCCAGTCAGTCAGTCAAAAAAGCCGTCTGCAAAGAACAACAACAACACTACTCCTGCTGCTGGCATGCTCTTTTATGCAAGTTCCGGCATATAGAAATTTACATGTGAGGTAGATTTCTTCTTGTGAGAGACAAGATCGGCCCACTATAACTTTTGCCTCCAGCAGTGAACATATTTTTTACTGCTTGACAAGCAAGGCATAGTCTTACGCGCTTTGATCCAGGAGGTAAGTTTCCTCTCTCGCTACAGTGGTGTATCAACCTTTATGGGTTATTTAATACCAAAGCTATCCTTGTAGAAGAACTGTTGTGGTACTATTTAACCCATAGCTTGGATTATAAGGGGATTCAAACTTTTTTGAAAGGTATTACTTGGAAAATGGTTGTTTGGTTTGGGTTCTTTGTTTGATGGTATACCATCCTTCATGGGTTATTCAATACCAAAGCCATCCTTGCAGAAGAACACAGTGGCACTAATTAGCCTATAACTGGCGGTATAAGGGAGTTTTTACCTTTACCAAAGGTATTAGTCCAAAAAGTGAATGTATCAATGCGACTGGAGTTCAAAACTCATTTATAATGTTCTCACAATTCTGCAATTTAGCCATTTCACCACATGGTCAACCAGATGAATTTTCTCTTGTCGAAACAAGAAAAACCTCTGCAGAACTATGTCAGGTGATTTTCGAAGATGCAGCTCTTACACAAATTTGTGTTTTGTCAAAAACTGTTGTTAAAAAAGTATTGAGACTGGCTTTGTAATTCTCTTTTTCAAATCATCACTGACTTATCTTGACATTTTGATATTATCACTTTATTATATAAGTTACTCTAATGTGCCCACATCTTCATTTGAACTATAAATCTTAGAATTTAAAAACATAAAAGATTTAGTCTTCTAATCACACTTTGCATTATTATTATTATTATTTTTATTTTTAAAATTTTCAGTTTTACTTTTAGTTTCTTATAGTCCTTCAGTGGGTCTTTACTCAAGACTTTAGGTGAGGCATGGTAGTAATTATATGTAATTATGTTTTTTGCTGTCTCTTTTGGGTAATATTTTTCAATTGCATTGATAATACTCACCAGCAGATTGGTTTGGTTTGGTTTTTGTTTAATGGCATATCAACTTATGTAGGTTATTTAATGCCAAAGCTATCCTTCTAGAAGAACAGTAGTGATGCTATTTAACCCATAGCTGGGAGGATAAGGGAGTTTATACCTTTCCCAAGGGTATTTGTCTGAAAGTGAATGTAATAGTAGGACTGGACTTTGAACGTGCATACTACGATTTTGGAGTCCAGCGCTTTAACCATTATACGATGAGGACATTCCCTCACCTGTGGAGATGAGCAGTTCCATAAAGTGCAATCTTATGCATTTCATATAGGCTGGGACGGCCAGGTATCTTTTTAATGTGTTTATCTGTCCCTTTCTAAAGCATACCCAGGGCTCCCACTACGTATTTACTTATTTTCTTGGATTGAGATGTTACTATCGGTTGGCATTGACATATCAATGAGAAGGTATGTTTTTTTATAGTTCTTAACTACTATATCTGGTCTATTACTCGTTATTTTTCTTTTAAATTCGATTGCAAAGTCTCAAAGAATAGAGGTTCCTTTTGCTTCTGTTATTGGTTTTGACTGGTGTTTATATCATTTCAATAATCCAGTTGTCCATAGTATTTTCTTACTTTCCAATTATTATTATTATTATTATTGCAAGTTTTTCACTCCAGTGTTAGCTGATGGTCTTTCTCTGGAGTTTGAGTGATAAGTCTCCATGACTCTTCTCAGTATTCTGGCTGATCTTAATAATGCTGTCATTTGGATGCTTTCCAAGTCCTCCATTCCTTTTATCAATCCTTTGGTGACTGTACCAAGAGCACCAATTACAAATAGTATCACCGTCACTTTAATGTCCCAGAGTTTTTTCAGTTCTCTAGCAAGGTCTAGGTACTTATTTTTCTTTTCCCTTTTTTTCAGTTTTACTCTGTGATCAGCCGGAATGGCAAAGTCCACAGTTAGGCAGGTTCTCTTCTTTTTGTTAACTAGGTCTGCTTGTCTGGTCGAGATTAGGTGATCTGTTTGTGTCTCAATATTATTATTATTATTTTACTTCTTGCGAGTTTTTCACACCAGCATTAGCTGATGGTCTTTCATTGGAGTTTGAGTGACAGCAAGTCTCTTCTGGTCTCCTGGACTCTTCTCACTATTCTGGCTGATCTCAACAATACTGTAATTTGGATAGTCTTGATTCGTCCTCTGACTTCGAACACTTCTAGCCCTCTTCCCAAGCCTTTAAGAACCATTCAAAATCTGCTAATTACAATTGGTATCACCGTCACCCTCATGTTCCATAGCTTTCTCAGTTCCATTATTACCATTATTATTACACCTTACAAGTTTTTTAAATCAGCATTAGCTGATGGTTTTTCACTGAAGTCTGAGTGACAGCAAGTCTCCTCAGGTATCCAGGACACTTCTCAGTATTTGGTTGATCTTAACAATACAGTATTTAAGATGGTCTTGGCTCATACTTCAATTTCCAACTTTTCCAATCCCCTAATCAAACCTTTGGGGACTGTTCCCAGTACACCAATAACTATTGGCATTACCATCACCTTCCAGTTCCATAGCTTTTTCGTTCTCTGGCAAGGTCTAATTACTTGTCTCTCTTTTTGTTTTCTTTGATTTTCGATCTGTGGTCCTCTGGGATGGCAAAATTCACTATTTCAGTGAACTTATTCATAGAAGCAGTAAAAACTAGAGAACAGTCCTGTCAGTGGAGCTTAGAATAGGCTGACTGCATCCCCAGCGGAGGAGTAAGATTCCCTCCCAAAGGAGTGTCTTGGGTATAATACTAAACTGCATCTGATTGTAAGCCTTCTGTTCTGAAAATATGGAGGTATATAGAGTTCCTTTTAGAGTCTTGGGTATAATACTAAACTGCATCTGATTGTAAGCCTTCTGTTCTGAAAATATGGAGGTATATAGAGTTCCCTTTTATTCCCTTTTATTACTTCCAGGTCCACTCTGACCTAGAGTGATAGTACCTGTCAGGATTCCATCTGTGGGTCAAATAGATGCATTTAAAAATTATTTGTATTTGATAGGAATACTTATTGCCAAATAAATGTAAATTAATTGTATTAAGAAGAGTTAATTGAAGCTGTAATTCTTTACTAAAGATTATTAAAATTAATTGCTTGAAATCATATAACTGTGTGCAAACAAATCATATAACTGTGTGCAAACAAATCATATAACTGTGCAAAATGATTATTACCAAACAGAAATAATTACTAGAAACCATATAATTAATACTACCTGAAGAGGTAGTACCTGTTAGGGTGCTATTTATGGGTCAAATAGGTCTTTTTAAAAACTATTTGCATTAGTTAAGAATATATGATTTTACCCAATCCCGCTACATAAGCAGGATACAGCACAAGGTCATTTTTGAGTGGGTTTCAACAGGTTTGAATTCAGAGTTTTCCTTCTTCTAGACTAGTTGCCATGCTAAAGTTAAACAGCCTAGTTTGTCCTACAATTTATTCATAGCTGAAAGGAGAATAGTCCTTTCCAAAGAGTATTAGTGCTGTGTGAAATGCAAACAGCCTCACACAGGATTTGAACTCAGGTCACCATGTCCCTTTCCTTCAATGATAACAATTACAACATGAGTGCCTCCATATATATATATATATATATATATATATATATATATGCATATGCAAAAGAATCTTCTGAAACTATGCAATAAAAGTAGATATAAAATGTATACAATTCCCAAACCTCTAGTCATAAAATAACCCCAGATGGTTTTGGTTTCTGCTTCAGTTTCTTTGTTTAATTGTATATCAACCTTTGTGGGTTATCTAATGCCAACACTCTTCTTGTAGACGGCCCAGTTAGCTGGGGTTGTAGAATACACTGGCTGCATTTCTGCAGAGAGGTAAAACCTCCCCACTAGTGCCATCAATATGACATTAAACATCTGATGGTGGGGCTCAAATGTTGCTGGAGCTTTGGGGAATGCAGAGTACCCCTTCATTGTCATCGTTCCCAGGTTCACTCTTCTAGGGTTTTATCTATGGGTTAAATAAAATAGTTTGACATTTTAAGATGAGTGTAAACAAATGACTTATGCTAAATTGAATTGTTAGAAATAGAACTGTTTGATCATTTTTTTCAATAGTTACTACACTGAGGTATAGGGGAGGGTGCAACTCCTTTCCCTGGATTTCTCCACTTTACCCTTGATGCATACTTTATATTGCTGAGTGTTAAACAAGGCGGTATCAAGAACTATTTTTAAAGTCTTTGGTATGATGCGACCTGGGATTGAACCAAGGTCTCTTGGACCATTGGCGAACACTCTACCTACTTGGCCAATGAGTTGCTACAAAGTAACTAATGTTAAATAGCAATACTTGTAACCACTTCAATGGGTGCAAAGAAATGATTAATATCAAATAGAATTGTGTTAGAAGAATAGTTTCAATTATTGTTACCACTGTAGAAACAATCGCAATACTAGTGAGCAAACAAATTAGTTCCAACTCCTTTAAAAATGAAATAACAAACAAACTAATCTCTTACATATCACGTCATCATCATCATATCGCGCTGGTAGCACGGATATCCCTGACCCTCTCTCGCTACTCCTCCCTATCGTTCATCGCTCTAGGTAGGTCTTCAGGACAACATCCCGTATCCTCACATAGCTGCTGAATGTATGTCCGTGCTGGTCGTCCTGCTTTTGCACGGCCATGTGTGGGGTCCATAAGAGTACATCTCTTATGAGTTCGTCCTTGCTTCTCCAGCAGTGTCTTGCATGTCTGGTTCATCTAACTTGAATAGTTTTCGTGATAAGGGGCAGGTGGCCATACAGTTGGTGTCTTGTGGGGTGTTGCCGCCAGGACTTGTTTAAGATTGCACGTAGCATTCTTGTGTAATTGCCGTCAAGCTTCTTCTCCAGCCGTTTTGTTAGCGTCCATGTAGTGCAGCCATATAGCAGTATCGATGTGACCGCTGCCTGGAAGAAAGTGCGTTTCATTTTATCGGTTAGGTCTGATTTCCATATAATCGATAGCCTATTGATAGCTGTCTATGCTTTCGCTAACCTCGTTTCGATGTCCTTTTCGGTTGATTCGACGCTGCTTCCTAGGTAAGTGAATTTTTCAACATATCATGTATATCTATTTAAATGTGTGAAAACAAATGACTAATGTTAAATTGTGACTGTTATATAGCAATACTGGAAACCATTTAACTGTGTGAAAACAAATGATTAATGGTAAATAGAATTATTTGTATTAGATAGCAATACTTGAAACCATTTAACTATTTGTAAAAGAATGAGCTCAGACTTATTTAAAATTGTTATAAAAAATGTGTTTACAAATCATGTATATTTAATATATATATGTATAAACAGGACTTGGCTTTAAATAAGCTACAATGGGTGATATGCCATAAAACCAAGCCAAACCAAATTATATATGTTTAATATATATGTATAAAAAGGAATTGGCATTAAATAACCTACAATGGTTGATATGCCATAAAACCCAACCAAACCAAATCATATATATTTAATATATATCTATAAAAATGAGTTGGCATTAAATAACCTACAATGGTTGATATGCCATAAAACTAAGCCAAACCAAGTTATATATATTTAAAATATATGTTTAAATAGAATTTGGCATTAAATAACCAACAATGGTTGATATGCCATGAAACTCAACCTAACCAATTCATATATATTTAATATATATATGTATAAAGAGGATTTGGCATTGAATAACCTACAATGATTGATAGGCCATAAAAACAAACCAAACCAAAATTACGTATAATAATGTGCACACCTGAAGACTTTTATAATAAAGTGATGATGTTTAGATGTCTTGATTACTGTCTAGATGTGTGCCCTGCTGAGCAACTGATATAATAAAGTGGCGATTTTTAGACGTCTTGATTGCTGTCTTGATCTGTGCCCTGTGGAGAAGCTTATATAATGAAGCGATGATGTTTAGATGTCTTGTCTGGTGTCTGGATGTGTGTCCTGCTGAGCAACTTATGTTATAAAGTGATAATATCTAAATGTTGTGACAAGTCAGTACTGATTTGAAAAGAGAATTATAAACCCAGTCTTGATACTTCTTGAACAAATTTTTTTTAGAAAACACTGGTTTGTGCAAGTGCATGAAACATAACTCAGTACAAATTTTCCTTGTTTCCACAACTGAAAATTCACCTCAAGAGTAAGAGTGTACCTGGGAGTAGTGGCAATGAAGGGGTACTCTACATTCCCCAAAGCTCCAGCATTACTGAAGCCTCACCATCAGGCTGTTTAGTGTCATATCCAGGACACTCACTGGGGAAGTCTTACACCACTACAGAGATGCAATTAGTGTATTCTGCAGCCCCAGCTGACTGATGGCCCAGTTGGCTGGTGCTGTAGAATACACCAACTGCATCTCTGCAGAAGGGTATGACTCACTCAATGAGTCTTCTGGATATAACACCAAACAATCTGATAGTGAGGCTTTGGTACTTCACTTTAGGGAATGCGGAGTACCCGTTTATTGCTATCACTCCCAGGTCCACATTGGCATGGAGTGGTAGTATCTAATAGGGTCCTATCTATGGATCAAATAGAAGTAAACTGTGTACTTATGCTAAACTGAATTTTTTTAAATAGAACTATTTTGACATTTAACTGTGTGTAAACAAATAACTGTACTTATGCTAAAATGAATCCTTTGAAATAGAACTATTTTTTACATTTAAACTGAGTATTTATGCTAAACTGAATTCTTTGAAATAGAACTATTTATATGTATAAAAATGGATTTAGCAACAAATGACTTTCAATGGTTAATATGTCATCAAACCAAACCAGCTGACTGAACTATTATTATATATAATAGCAATCAAAACAAGAGGATTTAATCAAATGTAGTTTTAAAAATTGTGATGACAGTAGGATTTTGAAATTTATAGAAACTGGAGCTTTTGGTATATACTTCCTGTACACAAAAGAAAAAGCTTTTATTGAAAATGTAGAATGTAATGATAGAATATTGTTATTCCAATATTCAACACTAAGAGACAGAAGAAATTCAAACAAAGGTATTTATTGAGTAAGTATTTTTATTTATTTATTTAAAGAATGTATGAAGCAGCACTTAGAAGAAGAGATACAAAAAGTGAGACTTTTGTAAGGGAGTTTCTCATTTGAGAAGAAGTGGAGGAAAAAGATGAGGCCAAAGGAACAGAGGAGGATTTTGAATCTGAGGTCATGCTTCTCTTGATTCGAGTGGACACTGACCTTGAGTCTATTGACAAAATGGCTGCTCTTTGTGTTGTAAGATAGACTGTCTTCCTTAATTCCAGTGGCATAATTTTCCTTGCTCTGATTAACTTTACTCCTAATTGAAACCTCCCTTGTTTTGTTAGAGTGATTGACATGTGGATATTATTGTAGGTAAGTGTAAAGCTGTTTCCAAGGTAGTCTAAATTGTTTAGGGTCACCTGGGTACTGTTTAAAGGGAGAACTGGGTCTAATTCAAGCTGATTGCTCTGAATGCGAAAACCTGCATAGCCAAACAGAAGACCCTGCAAAAATCCTCCCATTCCAGTCAAAAAATTCACAGCTCCTGAACCATCACTGTATTCAGACCACATCTGAAAAGGAAGAAAAACAAATAATTGGAGATTAAATTTTTTTTCTTTTTCTTTGGTTGGATAAATTTTTCTGTATTTTGTTATCATTACTTCTGAAAAAGGCATTAGATTATACAACCAGAATTCCAGAATTTCATTAGATTATACAACCAGAATTCCAGAATTTCATTAGATTATACAACCAGAATTCCAGAATTTCATTAGATTATACAATCATAATTCCATACAGCTGCTGTTTCGTGGAATGTTGCTCTCAGGATTTGTTCAATATAGCTCGTAGCATTCTTGTACAATTCCCATCTAGCTTTTTCTCTATGTGTTTAGTCGGCATCCATGTGGTGTATCCATATGACATGACTGCTGCTTGGAAAAAATTGCATTTTGTTTCACCGGATAATTCTGACTTCCATATGATTGATAACCTATTGATAGCAGTCCAAGCCTTTGCTAGTTGCATATTGATGTCATTTTCAGTAGATGAGATGCTGCTTCTGAGGTTGGTAAACTTGTCCACTAGTTTCAGAGAGCCACCATTTAGAGTAGAGATGTCTCCTTTTTGATTAAAACATGTATTTTGTTTTTGTCTGCATTTACATGGAGGCCAATGCCATCTGCTGCCTGCTCCAGACTATGCATCAGGGATTTGGCTTGGGTTGGTGTATTTGCCTGAAGCTCTATGTCATCTGTGTAGTCTGCATCCATAATAGTTTGTGTGGGATATCATCTGCTTAGTTTTGTTTGGCACAAGGTTAGAAATATAAGGTAGTCAGTGAGATTTGAACTCACTAGGTAGGTACCTAGGGAGCAGTGTCTCATCAACTGAGACAGATATCAACACACGACTCGAAAAGGCATGGACAGCTATCGATTGGCTATTGATCATATGGAAGTCAGACCAGACTAAGAAAATGAAGTGCATTTTCTTCCAAGCAGCAGTTGAGTTGATACTGCTATATGGATGCATTACATGGACGCTAACTAAACATATGGAGAAAAAGCTTGACAGCAACTACACAAGAATGCTGTGAGCAATATTGAACAAGTCCTGGAGATAGCATCTCACAAAGCAGCAGCTGTACGGCCACCTACCACCCATCACGAAAACTATCAAAATTAGACGAACCAGAGATGTGGGACACTGCTGGAGAAGTAAGGACAAGCTCATAATTGATGTACTTCTGTGGATTCCTTCACATGGACGTGCAAAGGCAGGACAACCAGCTTGAACCTACATACAGCAGCTCTGTGCTGATATGGGATGTAGTCCTGAGGACCTGATGGAAGTAATGGATGATAGGGAGGGGTGGCGAGAGAGGATCAGGGATATCCGTTCTGATAGCGCGACATGATGATGATGATGATCATATTTACTAACCCCTCCGCTCGGGCAGGATATGACACAAGGTCAATTTTTAAGCGGAGTTTAACAGGTTTGAATTCAGAGTTTTCCTTCTCCTAGACTAGTTGCCTCACCAAGGCTGAAGAACCTAGTCTGCCCTACTATTTACCCATAGCTGGAGGGAGAATATTTGGATTCATACCTTTCCCAAGGGTATTAGTGCTATGTGAAATGCAATCAGTCAGGTCCAGGATTTGAACTTGTGTCGTCGTGTCCATATCCTGCAACGATAACCATTACACCACAGCACCTCCATGATGATGATGATGATGTACAATGATCTACTAGTCTAGCTCACTAATACTTTTTGAGGTATCCTACGGACCAAGAGAGTTAACATTTTACTTACTTTGAATGGTTGGAGAACATTTTTGAAATTTTTGGTAAAATAATGGTTTGCTATTTTTAGTTCTTTCAGTTCTAGCCAGCCAATAGCAAACATTGCCCAGGTCATAGCAGGTCCGTTATGGTCAGAAACCTGAAGAAAACAAAAACAAAAATAAAAGATAAAATGAATAGAAAGCAAAATATGAAATAATTTCTCTTTCAGAGAGGTTAAAAATAAACTGTCTTCCTTGCAGTGGGGTAAGACTCCTCACCTAAAAAAAACCCTTCATCTAAAAAATCCCCTCACCTCATTAAAACAACACATCAGAAAAAAACTTAATTTAAAAAAACTGCTTGCCTCAAAAACCCCTCATCTCAAACCTCCCACCTAAAAAAACCCTTACCTAAAAATAAAAAAAAACCTCACCTCAAAAAAAACTCCTGACCTAAAAAAATCTCACCACAAAAAACTCCTCGCCAAAAAAAAACCTCACCTCAAAAAAATTCCTCACCTCATAAACACTACATACCACAAAAAAACACTCACCTCAAAAAATTCATTAACAAAAAAAACCCTCACATAAAAAAAACCCTCACATAAAAAAAAAACTCCTCACCTCAAGAAAACCTCTCATCTAAAAAAAAAAACCTTACCTAAAAAAAATAACCCGCACCTGAAAAAAAACTTTCACCTGAAAAAAAAACTCTCACCTCAAAAAAAATCCCTCACCTCAAAAACCCCCCTCACCTTAAAAAAGAAAGAGAAAACAAAAGCATCATAAGTATGATACTAAAGTGTATCAAATAGAGAAATTTCAGTTCTGGAGATTTTTTTGTTTTAAATCTTCCCTTCCTTACCTTTACTCACCAGGTTACTCTGACCCTAAAGTGTTAGTACCTGTTATGTGACTATGCAGCTCTATTGTAGCTCTCTGAATATCTTTATCAAGTGTGTCCTCTTCATTTATTCTCCACGTGAGAATATATCTTGTCTAATCATCTAAAGGATGATTAGGATACTACAATGCTGGAGTGAACCAGGTATGACACTTAACTGCATCTGATGGTGAGCCTCTTGTTCAAGAGTTCTTAGGAGTGAGAAATCATTCTCCTTGGTTTACTCTCACTTAAAGTGGTTGTACATGTTAAAATCTCATTAATGACTGAAATAGATCTGTTTAAGATAATGTTTAAAGTGATTGTGAAAAGTGTCTCTTAAAAGATTGATATTACAGCTCATTATTTACTCCTTTAAAGCTTTTCACATCAGTGTTAACTGATGGGTTTTCACTGGAGTTTGAGTGACAGCAAGTCTCCTCAAGTTTCCAGGACTCGTCTCAGGATTCTGGCCGTTTTTAGCAATGCTGTCGTTTGGATAGTCTCTGTCCGTTCGCCTATTTCCAAGTCTTCCAGGCCTTTTAATAATCCTTTAGTTATTGTGCCTAATGCACTGATCACAATTGGCACAATCGTTACTTTCATGTTCCACAGCTTTTTCAATTCTCTAGCAAGGTTGAGGTACTTATTTTTCTTTTCACTTTCCTTCAGATTTATTCTGTGGTCCGCCGGGACAGCAAAGTCGATAATTTTACAAATTTTCTTTTTTTTAGCTTCTTCTTCTTCTTCTTCTTCTTCTTCTTCTTATTATTATTATTATTATTATTATTATTACAGCTAAGTATAAAGTGTTTACCAGTTTAAAAGGATTGTGAAATTTATTAATACAGTGACTTTTAAAACATTGATATGACAGCTAAGTATAAAGTGTTTACCAGTTTAAAAGGATTGAGAAAAACATTAATACTGTTGGAATTTGTTTGTAATGCTCGTTAGCTGTGAGTAAATACCCATTTGCATAAGAAGCAATGAGCTATGACTTAAGTCGAGATTATATGGACATTAGGGAATTCCATTGCTCTCAAATGGCTAAGTCCATTCTCTGGACAGTGATTGGTTGCTGGTTCAGTGAATGGGTACATTAGTGTGAGTATACACTGGCTTGCTTAAGATGTTACGGGCTTGGTATTGAGTTACTGCCCATTTTCTTTTTTGTTTGCCAGCTGGATGCTAGCTGGAGCTATCGAACCGGTAAGTGTTGTTCTTGTTGTTTTATTCTGCACGTTAGAGTAGTGACTTCTTGAAATACATTGGCTATTAAAAGATTGATATTGCAATGAAGTAATTACTTGTTTAACATCATTAAAACATTGTTATTGCAACTAAGTATGATGTGTTTATTTGTTTCAAATGATTTGGATCTTTATTAATGCATTAGCCCTTATTGTAAACTTTATTAATATTGTCTCTAAAAACATTGATATTGCAATGAAGCAGCAAATGAAGCAAACTTTATTAATATTGTCTCTAAAAGCATTGATATTGCAATGAAGCAGCAAGTGTTTAAAATGATTGTGAACTTTATTGATTTCTTTGCTTTTAAAATATTGATATTGTAATGAAATATGATTTTTTTTATCATTCAGGGTTTTTGGATCATTGTTTTCATCTTTATTCTTATATTTGCAATGTTTCGGCTGATACATCTTCCGGCCTCAAGTGTTTCTTGCTGAACTCGGGAGCCCACATGAAACCACGTCCTTTAGTCACATTCTCTGATTCTGTTAACCATAACCAGGTACAAATGTTAGGTATTCCTGTATTGTTGCCTGCAGTCAGAATTTAACCTGCAAACTCCAGATGATTGTCTCTTAAAAGCTTAGGCACCAATACTTATAATCCTATTTACCAACTCCTCCGCTCGGGCAGGATATGACACAAGGTCAATTTTTAAGTGGAGTTTAACAGGTGTGAATTCAGAGTTTTCCTTCTCCTAGACTAGTTGCCTCACCAAGGCTGAAGAACCTAGTCTGTCCTACTATTTATCCATAGCTGGAGGGAGAATGATTGGATTCATACCTTTCCCAAAGGTATAAGTGCTATGTGAAATGCAATAAGTCTCATCCAGGATTTGAATTGGTGTCCATTTCCTACGATGATAACCAATGCCACGGGCACCGCCACTGCTTATAATCATTATGCTATGTGTCCTGCTGGACACATAGCATTACACATAGTGTAATGGTTATAGATATGACAGTTCTAAGGTTATGTTTACAATGTAATGCTATGTGCCCAGTAGGACACATCTATGTGTAACGCTATAGTGTAATGGTTATAGCATAATGGTTATTAGTCACCATTGCCTCACAAAGTAAGTTCGATCATCTTCAGGGTAGTATCAAACTGTGTCAATCCAGCAACAGACTAGTGTGACACAATCTGCAGGGACTTAAAAAAATTCACATTTTGATTTGGGTGGGGAGGGACTTTTAAAAATATTAATCACTAACAATAGTGTCCATATTGTCTAACTGAGTGAAAGTAAAAGAAAGAGAAAAACTTGATAAATATGGGAATATAGCCAGAGGGCTAAAATGTTACAAGACATGACAGTGATACCAAAAATAGTTGGAGCACTTGGAACAATTCCAGTGGCCCAGTCTGGTGGGGCTCTACAGTGACTGCATCTCTGCAGAAAAGTAAGACCCAATCACCCAACAGGTGTCCTAGATATGACACAAAACCATCTGATGGGGAATCTCCAAAAATGGAGTTTTGGGGAATGTGGAGTACCCATTCATTGCCATTACTCCCAGGTTCACTCTGAATCAGAGTGGTAGTACCTGTTAGGGTCCTATTTATCGATCAAATAGAATTGTTTAATCATTTACCGCACTTGAAATCATTTATGTTGAATAAAATTACTAGTGTTAGATAGGAATACTTGAAACCATTTTACTGTGTGCATGGCCCAGTTGGCTGAGGCAGTAGAATGCACCAATTGCATCTCTGCAGAGAGATAAGACTCACTCACTCAACAAGTGCCCTGATATGACACTTAACACTCAGGTGGTGATACTCCAGTAATGTTGGAACTTTGTGGTAGCACCTGATAAGGTCCTATCTATGGGTCAAATAGAACTGTTTGACATTTAAACTATTTACTTTGATGTTTAAACAGGGTATAAACAAATGACTTTTGCTAAATTGAATTACTTCAAATAGAACTGTTAAATCATTTAACTGTGTGGAAACAAATGACTGATGACTTGTGAGTGATACATTGCAATACTTAGAATCATTTAACTTAGCTGATTTATGCTAAACTGAATTGTTAGAAATAGAACTGTTTGATCATTTAACTGTGTTAAAGCAAATAACTGATGTTTAATTCAACTATTAGTGTTAAATAACAATACTTGAAAACATTTGTGTTCGCCAATGAATTGGGAGACCTGGGTTCAATCCCAGGTTGCGTTATACCAAAGACTTTAAAAATAGTACTTGATACCTCCTTGCTTAACACTCAGTAATATAAGGTACATATCAAGGATAAAGTGGAACAATCCAGGGAAAGGAGTAGCTCCCTCCCCTACACCTTGGTTTAGTAGCTATTGAAAAGGGAGCCTTCTGGTTGCCCTTGACTATGGTCACCAACTTTACTTACTTATTTATCTGTGTGTAAAAAATAAGCTCAGGCATGTTTAAAAATGTTTTCTACAAAATGTGTTTAGAAATCATATATTTAATACATACGAGGTGCATACAATAAGTTTGCAGACTTTTTTCGTATGGACACTTTTATTGATAGTACACACATGAAAATCTAGTCCCCTTCGAAGTTATCTCCTCCAGTTGCAATGCACTTGTTGTACCATTCAAACAACTTCTGCAAGGCCCCATGGAAGTCCTCTTGTGTGAGCGTGTCAATGGCCTTTGTCACAGCCTATTTCATCTCCTCAATTGTCTCATAATGACTGCCTCTGAGCTTAGGGAATAACCAAAAGTCAAAAGGAGCAAGGTCTGGACTATAGGGAGGCTGAGGAACTGTCTTGATGCCCATCTTGGTCAAATAGTCTGTGACAAGGATGGAGTTGTGGACTGGTGCATTGTCCTGGTGGAAATGCCTTTGAGCTGATTTGAAGAGTGCTGGCCTCTTCCAACAGAATCTCTTCCTGAACTCCCTTAAAACCTCAATATTGTAACCCTAACCCTAACCCTTTGGCCAATCAACTCTGGTATATTTACTTCCTTACTCCTCCCACACCTCTCATCATCCTTCACCGACTCCCTGCCTTCCTTGAATCTCTTATGCACACTATTATATATTTTTGTGTAACTAATTATAATCCTTTGTAAAAACTAATAGCTTCAAGTAACTATTCTCAATATAAATAATTTACATTTAAATGGTATCAAGTATTTCTTTTGAATACAACTTATTTTTTAAACAGGTCTATTTGATCTATAGATGGGACCCTAAAAGTCTAAACCATTAAACGAACCAAATCAATTTTGACACCTGTATTGACTCATGATTTTAACTGAAATCTTAGTAACAGCAAGTCTTTTCGGCTCTTCAGGACTCTCTTCAGTATTCTTGCAGATCTGGACAGAGCTAAGGTGTAGACAGCCTCAGTGCTTCCACAGATCACCAGTTCTTCAAGTCTCTTTTACAGGCTCTTTGGAATTGATTGTTTGGTTGTGTTTTACAACATATCAAGCCTTGTAGATTATTTACATGTGCAAACATGATTATCATTAAATAGAAATATTTTACTTGAAATCATATGTTTATTATAAGTATTAGGTTGGAGTATGAGAAACCATAATTTGGACTAATATCCTTGGGAAAGGTATGGACTTTCAGATCCCTCTAGCTATGGATTAAATAGTAACATTACTGTTCTTCTACAAGGATGGTTTTGGCATTAAATAACCCATGAAGGTTGATATGCCATTAAAAAAGAGACAAAACCTAGAAACCATAAAACTATAAACAAATTATTTGTATTAGATAGGAATACTTGATATCATATAACTGTGTGTGAAAATCTCTTAAGAAACAACTGCACAAAAAAATGTAAATATAAATATATAATGGACACCATTCTTTAACCTCAAGGCATAAAATAACCCTGGATGGATTGAAAAGTCATTAAAATGAATCAATCAATTAATCAACAGACTAACACTCATACAGCAATAAAATTTTTACTTATATATATCAATCCTTATTTGGTTATTTTATATTGAATCTCACAAAGAGTAAAGGGAAGGTATCTGTGGCATAATGGCTAAAGTGGTGGGTTGCTGCCTCAAAGTAAGTGAGTTCAAACTTTAGTCATGCGAGTACATTCACTTTTGGACTACTATCTTTGAGAAAGGCATGAACCTTCTTATTATATTATATTATAATATTGGTGCTGTTCTTCAACAAGAATAGACTTGGCATTAAATAACCCATGAAAGTTGATATGCCATAATGTTATAATGATATGCCATAATGGTATAATGTTAGAGAGAAATCAATTAGAATAAAATTAGAATTTGTGTAATCTTTTGATATACATTCTTATTTAGTTTCATTAAGAAATAGAAGACAATTCAGAAAATCAGATGGATATGTTTTACTAAAAGAATACCTTCTTTAACTTGAAGTTTATCTTGCACACATACACACACAGAGACATATATATACACACACATATATATGGCTCTTCAGGATTGCTCCAGAGCAATCCTGAAGAGGTGTTTGCTGAAACCTAGGTTGACTCACTTGGGCCCATGTAGGAATTATTTTCGTATATATATATATATATATATATATATATAGTATTATATTTGTCTTTGTAAAAACTGTAGTAAAACTGATGAAAATAAAGATTACTAAATACTTAAAGAGGTGCAGCAAATACAGTAATTTATACTTAATCAATGTATGCGCACACACATGCATGTATATATATATATATATATATATATATATATATATATATATATATATATATATATATATATATATTCGTATGATACAAAAGAAAACACTTTTGAAAATTAGAATGACATGTTTCAGTTGTGGTTTAGGGTTATCAGAATACCAATGAACTTATAATCACAAAGGAATTTTACACTGCAAGGGAGATAAGCAAGATAATCTTTATATGTATGTATGTATGTATGTATGTATGTATGTATGTATGTATATATATGTACATATTTATATATATATATATATATATATATATATATATATATATATGTATGTTTATTCATTTATTTATTTGCTATCTTTATTTATTTATCTAATAAATATAAATATATATATATATATATATAAATATATATATATAAATATTATATATGTATATATATTCATTTATTTAAAGGGGGTGTCCTTGTGGAGTAATGGTTAAAACGATGGACTATGGAATCGTAGTAAGTGAGTTCGTACTCCAGTCACGCTATTACGTTCACATTTGGGCAAATACTCTTGGGAAAGGTATGAACCCCCTTGTCCTCCCTAACTTTATGGGTTAAATAGTACCACCACTGCTATTCTTCTAGGAGAATGGCTTTGGCATTAGATAACCTACAAAGGTTGATATGCCATTAAACATTATCGTTGCAGGATATGGACACGGTGATACGAGTTTAAATCCTGGACTTGACTGATTGCATTTCACATAGCACTTATACCCTTGGGAAGGTATGAATCCAAATATTCTCCCTCCAGCTATGGGTAAATAGTAGGGCAGACTAGGTTCTTCAGCCTTGGTGAGGCAACTAGTCTAGGAGAAGGAAAACTCTGAATTCAAACCTGTTAAACTCCACTTAAAAATTGACCTTATGTCATATCCTGCCCGAGCGGAGGGGTTGGTAAATATGATTATCAATTTATGCCATCAGCGCAGATTTTCTGTAGGATTTGTCAGTAAGGCAATTAGTTGTGATAGCTAAGAGCAATTGGTCGTGAAGACAGAAAGGTAAGCATTGCCATGACTGAGGAATGGGAACTATTTATGGTTCCTTGGAACATCCCATTGTGCACAAGTGGACGATTCTATTGCATAGGTTGTGGTTGGCTGCTGGTAAGTGAGTGAAGGTGTTTCATTATATAAACCAGCCTCAGTTTAGCATTGTAAGAAAGACTGCACTGAGCTACGACCAACCAGCTAGACACTTTACGGAGGTATGTGTTATTGTTATCCAACATTTTCTTGACTCTTTCTTTTCATTGGTCCTCATCATCTGTCACTTCCTAACTACACTTGTGTCGACACAGACCTGTTGTGGGTAAGTTCTTGGTTGGCCAACACTGGCATGTCCATGTGAAGGGGACTATTGGTCATTTATGATTTTGTCCTTGCTTCATCAGCAGTGTCCAAAATGTCTTGTTTATCTTATCTGGATGGTTTTAGAGATGAGAGGTAAGTGGCTGAACAGCTGTTGTTTCATGGGTTGTTGCTTCTAGGATTGTTCAGTATGGCTTGTGCAGTTCCCATTTTCTATCAATATATTTTGTCAGTGTCCATAGGGTGCATCCATACAGTAGTATTGATACAACCGCTGCCTTGAAGATTAGACTTCCATATGATCAATAGCTTATTGATAGCAGTCTATACCTTCACTAGGTGAATATTTACATCACTTTTAGTAGATGAGCTGCTGCTACCGAGATAGGTGAACATGTCCACTAATTTCAGAGAACCACCGTTTTGAGTGGAGATGTCTCCTTCTTGATTAAAACATGGACTTTGTTTTGATTGTATTCACATAGTGGCTAATGCATCCTGCTGCCTGCACCAAGCTAAGCAGCAGGGATTTGGCTTGGGTAGGTGTATTTGCAAGAAGACGTAATGTCATTTGTGTAGTCTGTATCCATTATAATTTCAACAGGATATCATCTGCTCCTTGTCTTTTTTTATTGTGAAGCCATTTTCTTTTATTAGATCTATCGATGCTTGAGATACATGGTCTAAGCAGGTTATGAACAGATATAGTGCTAATGTATCCCTTTTGCAGAACTCCAGTGACAATGTCAAAGAAGTCTGTGTCTACATCAGGTGACCAAACCATTACTTTCAGATTTTGATAAAACATTATTATAGTGTTAACAGTTTCTTTGCGGGGGGACCCTTTTCTAGGAGTATTTGCACCATCTTTTCTCTGTGTATGGAATCAAATGCTTTGGAGAAATCTATGAAGATGAGTGTTGTCTCAAAATTTTTTGTATCAACTTTCTCAATGATTTGATGGATTGTTAGAATCTATGATGTTGTTGATTGATTTTATCTGAAAATCGTTCTGATTTTTTTTCAAAGAATTTTCTCAATTTCAGGTTCAATGCAATTGAGAAGCAGAGCATTATAAACCTTAGATGTGATAGTAGTAAGAGTTATCTTCTGTAGTTCTTGATGATTCCAAAGTTAACTTTCTTAGAGAAGAGGAGGATGCAACTCTATTGTCCTCAGTATCATTTTATATATATATATATATATATGAGCTCTCTGCTAGCCGATAGGGTATCAAAAAATGTAAACAAAGGCTGCTGCTGCTGTTTGCTAAACATAAAAAATACCTAAAAATTCCCCTAGCCAACGTAGTCCGCTTGTAGCCATGTGGTCTGAAGCTTTAGTCTATCATAAAGTTGGATGGGTTTCAATTCCGGCTTCGAGTGTCCTGCGTGTCTAGCTACACTGAAGAATTCTGATAGAACGAAATAGTCTGTCTGTGGATGACTATATATATATATATATATATATATATATTATAAATAACTGAAAGTGTTTCTTAGATGTAGAAAGAAAAAAAGCTGTTTAAATGTATTTGATATTTTATTCTTTAGTTTGTTTAAACGAGGACTATTAACACACACACACACACACACACACACACACACATATATATATATATATATTATAACAGTGTTGGTTGTCACTAAATCATTTTGTGGGTTTGTGGCAAACCAAATACAATATAATATGGAGAGTGTTCAATATCTATGATAGAGCTATTATATCATAATAATAATAAATAAATATATATTATATATATATATATTATATAATAAATAAATGATATATAATAATGAATAACAATAAATATATATATATATATATATACACTCCCCATGGGGGTTGAGCACTCTGGCGAAGGAATTGTTGGCCGCCCCTAGCATAATGCAAAGCTCTTCGTAAGAATTGAGCACTCTGGTAGCCGATAAAGTATAAGAAATGTAAGCAAAGGCTGCTGCTGCTGTTGCTAAAATAAATACCTTAAAAATTCCTTTAGCCAACGTAGTCCGCTTGGTGGCTGACAGGTCCGAAGCTTAGTCTAACGTAAAGTTGGATGGGTTTCGATCCCGGCTTCGAGCGTCCTGCATGTCTAGCCACACTGAAGAGTTCTCATAGAATGAAACAGTCTGTCTGTGGATGACAATATATATATATATATATATATATTGTAAAAACTCCATGAAACCCAGGGGTCACAGACTAAATTCCATGGCATTAAATATATGTATCTAATATACATTTATTTGTTATTACTATATATATATATATATATGTGTGTGTGTGTGTGTGTGTGAGTATGGAGGTGTACTTAATTTTGGAATGTTACATATTCTTATTTTTGTTGTCAGAGTTTCAATGCTGTAAAGTCTGGCAATGAATAATGCCTAATAATATGATTTTTGATTGCGTAATGTTTCCCTTGAAATGATAAAATCCCGCTGCTGAAAATTCGCTTTTTATAAAAGAAATTTTAGGAGTTAACTTATTTGTTGAAGATATTGTTTGTGTGTGAGTTTAACAATATATATATATATATATATATATGATGGACTCATTCATCAACCTTGATGTATAAAGTCTGAACAGCTCAGTTAGAGGTGTGAACCCTTGTTAGACTTCTAACTATGTGTCAAATAGATCTGTTAAAAAATTATTTGTATTTAATAGGACTGTGTGCATGCAAAAAAGTAAAAATAAAAGGAAGCAATCTTAAGAAATACCTATATATTAATAATAATATAAACATACAATGAACATGACTCCATAATTTTGAGGCATTGACATTTCATTAAAACTAATCCATTAATTATGAGACTCCCTACACAGGTAATTTGTTTGTAGTGGTGAGGGCCAGTGTAGTGGAACCTGCACTTTTTGAATAAGATGATAACTGAACAATGGCCCATCAGTATGTCAATGATCCAGCTGAACTACTCTACACAGAAAATTCCTCTCCTTAAAAAAAGAAAATGTACATCTATATCCTTGCCGCTGAGGTCATAATAATTATGTGGATGTGTATTTCCAATCTTCCTGGGAAGACGTGGCCCTGGAGGTGACCGTGTCCTCTGTAAAGAGTATGGATTTAAATTGCAAGACACATTCAGATTAATTGGCTGTGCAATTACCATGTCTAGTTAATTTGGCATCATTTGTGTGTGATATGGATTGATGGTTCAGTGGAAGAGCTTCAGCTCTAAAATCTGTGGTCACTGGTTTGATCTCCAGTGGGGGAGATCATGGTATACACTGCTGATGAGACCTAATAAGGTCAAAACAGCTGTCCAGTGTTTCCATATGTTGTACTCATGTGTTTGTCAGATTTTCTGGTCATGGTAATTCAATTCACTGTATAATTCTTCTATTTAAAAAAACAAAACAAATCACAGTTATAATTTAATCTTAATTAGCATTTTATTCATTGATACCTTTATTAAAATCAAGCTGAATTATATCTGTTTCATAACAACTCTGGCCTAGTTGTATCTATATGCTTAATCACATAGTGCTATAACATGTCAGATCCCTTGGTCATATGTGAGAAAGAATATAAAAAGAATATAACAAACATTCTGGGAGCTGTTGTTTATTTTTTGAGATGTTCTAAAAGAAAATGTACTTGAAGCTAGGCAGTATTTGTACCTACCTACTCATGACGGGGGTTCACTATAAATCTAATATTGTTCTACATTTCGGCTTCATAAAGAGGGGAATAAATAATTTCTGTTTAAGCCATTTTGTCCGAAGCAAGCTTATAAATTTATCTACTAATGTCTATATTAATATATCCATTACTTTACAAAATATAATCAACAGAAATACAATTAAATTTCGGAAAATAACCAACTCAAACAGAAAAAGAAAATTAAAATTCAGAATTTCAAACGCGTTTTTTTTTGTAAAATAGCTGGAGTTATCTCCCTTGGATTATGTCACCAGCTCAATCATAGCAGTCGCTGAAGACGCAATCGAACTCCACCTTAATGTTACCCTGTTGGCGGAGCTTAGAATACGATGACTGTATCCCACCCTACTGAGGGGCAGGACCTTCACCCCCACCCCCCAAAAAGTGTGTGTTCTTGGTATGATATTAAACTAGATCTAATGGTGATAATCTTGTTCTGGTGAACTGGTGAGTATGGAGTTATCCACTTCATTTCTATTACTCCCAGGTTCACTCTGACTTGGAGTGGTAGTACCTGTTAGGGTCCCATCTACGGTTCTAATAGATCTGTTAAAAAATCATTTGTATTAGATTTGACCGTGTGCAAAAAAAGGAATAAATAAATAAATAAATAAAACAACTCTTAAGAAACAACGACACAAAAAATATAAGTATGAACAGACAATGAACATACTTCTCTAACCTTTTGGCATAAAATAACCCTAGACAAGTTGATGCTTAAGTTAGGTTATTTGGTTTAATGGCATATCAACCTATTTTGGTTATTTAATGTCAAATTCAGTTTATGATCTTTCAGTGAATAGTTTGTAGATAATATTACTTTTTTAAACGAGCCAGATGTCATTTGTTTGCACATAGATAAATGGTTAGATGTATTGTTATTTATTGTTTGCATATAGTTAAAAGGTTCGAAGTATTGTTATTTATTGTTTGCACATAGTTAAAAGGTTTGAAGTATGGCTAATCATCGTTTGCATACAATTAAATGGTTAGAAGTATTGCTATTTATTGTTTCCACATAGTTTAATGGTTTGAAGTATTGGTATTTATTGTTTCCACATAGTTAAATGGTTTAAAGTATTGTTATTTATTGTTTGCACATAGTTAAATGATTTGAAGTATTGTTATTTATTATTTGCACATCGTTAAAAGGTTTGAAGTATTGCTAAGCATCGTTTGCATACAGTTAAATGGTTTGAAGTATTGCTATTTATTGTTTCCACATAGCTTAATGGTTTGAAGTATTGGTATTTATTACTTGCACATAGTTAAATGGTTTGAAGTATTGGTATTTATTGTTTGCACATAGTTAAATGGTTTGAAGTATTGTTATTCATCGTTTGCATACAGTAAAATGGTTTGAAGTATTGCTATTTGTTGTTTGCACATAGTTTAATGGTTTGAAGTATTGTTATCTATTGTTTGCACATAGTTTAATGATTTGAAGTATTGGTATTTATTGTTTGCACATAGTTAAACGGCTTCAACTGTTGCTATCTAATAACTTAATCTAATATAAATCATTTGTTTGCACACAGATAAATGGTTTCAAGTATAGTAAATGATTAAACAGTTCTATTTGACCCATAGGTGGGATCCTAACAAGTACTTCCACACCTAGACGGGTTGACATGCCATTAAACTAGTCAGGAAAATGATTTTAGCATTGAAATGATATTTTATAAAGAATTCATAAAATTTCTTCAATTTAAAAAGATTTGCATATGTTTTTTTTTACAAAATAAAGTAAAGTTGGTGTCCTTAGTCGACAGTGAACTGAAGGCTACCTTTTCAATAGCTACTACACCGAGGTGTAGGGGAGGGAGCTAATCCATTCCCAGGATTGCTCCACTTTACCCTTGATCTTCACCTTATAGTGCTGAATGCTAAGCAAGGCGGCATCAAGTACCCTTTTTAAGTCTTTAGTATGACTTGACCTGGGATTGAACCCTGGTGTCTCGGACCATTGGCGAACACTGGCCAAAATGCACTTCATCTTATGTTTTTCTTGTTTGGCCATTTCAAATTTATAGGGTCGCGGCTGTGTGTTTTTCTTATACTCACAGTGAAAGAAGCGTACGAAGGTCCCACCCAAGTTTCGAGGTCTGAAGGAAGAACTAAAGTTAGTTGCCTAACTTCATTTCATTAATTTCGCTACACTTCTGTAAATAAGCAATAAATACGTAAATATAAATTCACTACACCGGGTAAGTTGGTTAGTTGCTTTTATGGAGGATGGCCACTGGATGCATGTAAGTCTCATAGCTTATGCATACTTATGCCTGGGTAGCAGGGGCAACATAGTAGTATCCCCATCATTCTGTAATTTTTGATGGATTTTCAAGTGAGTGATCAAAGAGTGATGGTTAATAAAGATATTCAGTGAGCTGTAATTGCTTATGACCTCCATCAAACAGTACACTGGTTAATGATAATTCATAATAATAGTTAATAGACACAAGACTAAATGTCAACATATACACTATGCATGAAGTGTGTGAGACTAGTTTGTCTACATATACGTAGTGGTAACTCTCTTGTCACACTCAACGTATAGTTGGCCAACAGCTTTTGGTGCAACACAGGATTTTGAAAGTGCTGTAGTTTCAATATACTCAAGGATCTACTTCCATGAAGGATCTTTGAGAATGTATAGAACGTTAAATGAAATACTATGTTACAGATTCATACTATTTTAGAGGAGGGGTTTCAGAGATGCTTTGATAAACGTAAAATTCACTGAAATGTATGTGATTACTATGAATGTGATTCCTATGAAGAGATTCCTATGAATGTGATTCCGATGAAGGGATTCCTATGAATGTGATTCCTATGAAGGGATTCCTATGAATGTGATTCCTATGAAGGGATTCCTATTAGTGCAAAAAGTTAACATTTCATTCGTGCTTAATTTCTGTCTTGGTTAATGTTATAGCGGTTTTGAGGGAATTAGTTATTTTCCCTAACACTATATATTTTAGGCACTAGAAATGAATTACGAGACTTTTCTTTAACAACACACAACAGCGAAAGTTTTTATTTGCAGCTTTGAGGCGGTTTGTTCTTGGTGCTGCAAGACTCGTGGTGTTTAAGCTTGCTGGATGTTTGAGACGGAATGGCTTAGCGGGATGCTGGAAATGGCAGCGTGTCGTTGGACGTGTGAGGGAAGTATTCAAGGCCACAGTGTAGTTTTGTGTCGAGAGCGGAGTGGCGCTCGGATCGACATAGTAAATTTTTGTGGTGCTTGTGGAAGGCATGCTGAACGTATCTAATTCATATTCAACTGGGATTCCTTGGTCTAAAATATATTAGACACAAAGAATCCATAAATTAGAAGGTTCCCCCGCTGAGTGTCCATGTTGCTGCTGCTAGGGTTAAAGCCACAGTGATATGTCCACACTGGGTGGCTTGTTTAGCTAAAGGGCATCGCTAAGCAGGGGCGACCGGAAACACGTCCGTTCTGGTCGCCGTCTCAAGCCGAAGAGAGTGTGTTTGGCCGTTCACCCGTTTTGCTAGCCGGAAATGAAGGTCCGGGCTGAATGGGATAAGTCATCCTGATTGGGTGAAATTCAGTGTTGAATTAAATAGCGCGCCAAAACAAAATACGAGATTTTCCTCTTCTCTACAATGTAGCTTCAGTCTGAGTACTTTTTGAAACACACCTGGTCTTTTGAAGAAAATGAACGTTTCGTTCATTGTTCAGTTCTGTCTTTGTAAATATAGCTTCACACTCGAAAATTTTTGTTATACACCTCATATTTTGAAAAAAATGAATGTGGCATTCATTGTTCATTTCTGCCTTAGTAAATACAGGTCCAATTTGAATACTTTTTGGAACACATTTTTGGACTTTGTATATATGATATTATTAAGTAGACTGCACATAGATTTCTCTTAACTTGTAGTAACAAATAGTTATCTAGAGGTAAACAAATATATGGAAACACCTATTCTACTTGATATATAGACTTGTCAAAATTCCTACCTGTCCATATCTAGTCAGGTCATTTCGTCTCACCGTTTCCGTCATTTCCATCATGAGAGGGAATCCAAGTAATATAACATCAGCTTGTTTTACTGTTGTACCTGGAAAAAATTTACATCCAATTTTATTGTTATATAACAGTAGTTACAAAATAGAATGAATATAGCAAGCAGACTTCAAAAGAATATAAAAACAGGCATAACAGAGTTGGAACAGTTTTTAAATTAAATTAGGTTTTGTTGCAGTATAATCAGGAGGGTTGAACAAAAAAGACTAGAATTTCTTTTGCTTGCAGCGAGTAGGTTAGTATTTACTTATAGAGAACGCATCTACCACTGACAATTGTAATTCATTATTGGAAGTTTCAAGAACAGTAAAAATGTTAGGGTTATACGCATTCGAGCTTGGTACATTAGCTAATAGGTATTGAGTAATAGAAGATGCGTTCTGATTACACGAAGCAGTGGAGCGGGTTAAACCATTTGACCGAATGGTAGATGGCACATGTTGCTTCATTCTATTCTGCAATCTTTGGGTCGTGCGGCCGATATAGCAAACATCACATTTGCAATGAAATTTATAAATTAAGAAACCTTTATGATGAAGAGACACTCTATCTTAGAGATTATGTGGAAAAAGTGCGTTGGATTTAAGAACAAATCAGAAGTCAACAGCATTGAAACGACGACTGACGGAACTTTTACTTAGTTCCATAAATCGGGTGGAAGTGTTGCCTATCAATTGTAATTCCAGATATATTTTTCAGGGCCAAATTTAGTGTTGGCAGAAAACTGCATGCATTTATATCTGATGGTACAAGTAATTTTTTCGTCAGGATATCTATTTTTTTTTTTTTTGTATATGCACAACCCAGAATCTGTCCTAGAAAATGAGACACACAAAATTCTTTGGGATTTCGAGATACAAACAGATCATTTAATATCGGTCAGACGACCAGACCAAGTGATAGCGACAACAACAACAACAACAAAAAAAAAAAAGAGAACCTGCTAAACAGTGGACTTTACCGTTCCGGCTGACTACTGGTTAAAACTGAAGGAAATCGAAAAGAGAGATATATACTTAGACCTTGCTAGAAAATTAAGAAAAAAACTGAGTATGACGGGGATGCTAATTATAATCAGTGCGCTAGGTACAGTCACCAAAGGACTGGTACAGGGACTGGAGGATTTGGAAATAAGCGGACGAATGGAGACCACCTAAACTACAGCATTGTTGAGATCTGCCAGAATACTAAGAAGAGTCCTGGAGACTTGAGGAGAATTACGTTCACTCAGACTCCAGAAGAAAACCATCAGCTTACGCTGGTGCGAAAAACTCTCAAATGGGGGAAATAATAAACAAACAAACAAACAAACAACAAAAAAGAACCTGCCGAATTGTGGACTTTGTTTTCTCGGCGGACCACAGAGTGAAAATGAAAGAAAACGAAAAGAGAGACAAGTACTTATACCTTGCCAGAGAAGAACCCCCCAAATTATAGAACATTAACGTGACGGTAATACCAGTTGTAATTGGTGGACTTGGAACGAACCCCAAAGGCTTGGTAAGGGGGCTGAAAGAGTTGGAAATTAGAGGATAAATCGAGATCATCCAAACGACAACATTTTTTAGATGAATCAGAATTCTGAGAAGAGTCCAGGAGACCTGAAGAAACTTGCAGTCACTCAGTCTCTCAGCTAACGTTAATGTGAAAAATTTTCAAGAAGTAAAATACTACTAATAATAATCAAATACTGCAAGCAAGCACAAAAAGAATACAAGGCTAGACATGAATGGGCGGAGAAAGTGATTCACTGGGAATTGTGCAAGAAGTTTACATTTGACCATACGAACAAATGATATATGCACAAAGTAGAATCCGTCCTAGAGAATGAGACGGATAAAGTTGTCGGGGATTTTAAAATACCAACGAATCACTTAATCCCTGCCAGAACATCAGACCTAGTGATAATTGACAGGAAATAAAAGAACTTTCCATTACGTAGAATTAGTCCGGAGGATCATAGAATGAAAAAAGAAGGAACATTCCACAAAGGCCTGGAAAAAAGACTGGAGGAATTGGAAATCAGAGGAAGGATCAAGATCATCCTGACTATAGCATTGTTAAGAATACGGAGAGGAGTCATGGAGGCTTGAGGAAACTTGCTGTCTCTCAGACTCCGGTGAAAGACCACTATCTGACGTTGGTGTGAAAAATTCACAAGGAAGTAGAAAACAATAAGGTAGAGAAAAACAACTGTATGGATATTTCAAGAAACAAACAATTGAAATCTCACACGAGATGACTTGGACATGGTTTAGAAAGGGAAATCTTTCGAGAGAAATTGAATCTCTTCTAATTGCAGCACAAAACAACATCATAAGGACCAACCATGTTTAAGCACACTAGGTGGTTGCTCTCTGAAACTTGTAGACAAATTCACCTACCTAGGAAGCAGTGTCTCATCAACCGAAAAAGACATCGACACGCGGCTAACAAAGGCATGGATAGCTATCGATAAATTATCGGTCACATGGAAATCAGACCTGACCGATAAAATGAAACGCAGTTTCTTCTAAACAGCGGTTGTGTCGATACTGCTATATGGATGCACTACATGGACGCTAACTAAACAGATGGAGAAAAAGCTTGACAGCAACTACACAAGAATACTGCAAGCAATTTTGAACAAGACCTGGAAGCAACACCCCACAAAGCCCCAACTGTACGGCCACCTACCTCCCATTACGAAAACTATCAAAGTCAGACGAACCAGACACGCAGGACATTGCTGGAGAAGCAGGGACGAGCTCATAAGTGATGTACTCCTATGGACCCCGGCATATGGCTGAGCAAAAGCAGGACGACCAGCTCGAACATACATACAGCAGCTCTGCGAGGATACTATTTACCAACCCCTCCGCTCGGGCAGGATATGACACAAGGTCAATTTTTAAGCGGAGTTTAACAGGTTTGAATTCAGAGTTTTCCTTCTCCTAGACTAGTTGCCTAACCAAGGCTGAAGAACCTAGTCTGTCCTACTATTTACCCATAGCTGGAGGGAGAATAATTGGATTCATACCTTTCCCAAGGGTATTAGTGCAATGTGAAATGCAATCGGTCTCGTCCAGGATTTGAACTCGTATCGCCGCGAGGATACGGAATGTAGCCCTGAGGACCTGCCAAGAGCGATGAACGATAGGGAAGAGTGGCGAGAGAGGGTCAGGGATATCTGTGCTGGCGGCACATGATGATGATGATGATGTTTAAGCAAATAAAAACAAGACACAACAAAACAGTATATATAGATTATCTAGTGATAGAGACCAAACGATCAATAATATAATAAGCAAATGCAGCAAATTAGCGAAAAAGGAGTATAAGACTAGAAACGACTGGGTGGGCAAGATGATCCAATGGGAATCGTGTAAGAAATTTAAAGTTGCACAGCACAGAATTCGTCCTGGAGAATGAGACGCACAAACTTCAGTAGGATTTTGAGATACAAACGGATCATCTAATCTCGGCCAGACGACCAGACCAAGTGATAATCAACGAAAAAAAAAAAAAAAAAAATCCTACCGAATAGTGGACTTTACCGTCCCGGCGGACCACAGAGTAAAAAAAAGGAAAGTGAAATGAGAGATAAGAACGTAGACCTTGCTAGAGAACAAAAAACCTATGCAACAATTGCATTTGGTACGCCCGGAACAATCCCCAAGGGATCGGTAAAGGGACTGGAAGACTTGGAACAAAGAGGACCAGAGGGACAGCATTACAGCATAATCAAGATCGGCCAGAATACTGAGAAGAGTCATGGAAACTTATGGAGACTTGTTGTCACTTGAACTCCTGTGGAAAACCAACTAACGCTAGTGTGAAAAACTCTTAAACGAGTAATGATCATGTTCTTTTTACCCCACCTGCTTCCAAAAGGTCTTCCCTTACGACAGGTCATTTCCTAATATAGATATCCCATTCTGTTACAAATAAATTAATTGAACAAACATATGATTTATATGATTATCGTATTTTGTTCTTTCCCTTTGAAGATGACGCGGAAGTTTTTACCCACAAATGAAAAAGGACCAGCCATCTTTTAGGAAACACCGTTATAAAAAAAGTGAAGTTGGCGACCTTAGTCGAGGGCGACCCGAAGGTTCCCTTTTCAATAGCAACTACACCGAGGTGTAGGGGAAGGCGCTACTCCTTTCCCTGGATTGTTCCACTTTACCCTTGATACGTACCTTATATTGCTGAGTGTTAAACAAGGAAGTATCAAGTACCATTTTTAAAGTCTTTGGCATGACGAGACCTGGGATTGAACCTAGGTCTCCCAGACCATTGGCGAACACTCTACCCACTAGAAAATGAGCCGGTTAAATACCGTTATAAACATGGTAATATAGAATATAAAATGTATTTATCAACCTATTTCCGTCATCCGAACGTAAAATGACGTTCTCTCAGAGTGAATTGGACGTATTCATACATAAACGCATCACAAATGAAAGGTTACGACACCCAATTTTTTTTTTATAAATCCATCTTTATTGATTCACTATACACGACCAATCTTTAATTTAACATTGAGATAGCCACTGACTTAATATTTGTAAGCCCATCGTACTCTATCAGTCTTTGGGGGTGTCCTCGTGGTGTAATGGTTAAAGCGATGGACTGCGGAATCGTAGTACGCGAGTTCGTGCTCCAGTCGCGCTATTACGTTCACTTTCGGGCAAATACCCGTGGGAAAGGTATGAGCCCCCTTATCCTCCCAGCTATGGGTTAAATAGTACCATAACTGTTCTTCTAGGAGAATGGCAATGGCATTAAATAACCTACAAAGGTTGATATGCCATTAAACAAAGAAACCAAAGATCTATCAGTCTTTCAAATCTGATTTTAACTTTGAAAATAAAACAAAACAAACAAATAAACAAACAAACTTATAGGTGTAAATATTGGCATGAATCATCACTACTTGCCATAATATATGCATCTCTCGCCCAGATTCACATCAATGCCTGTTGTATCTTTCTTTGATTATGTTGTGTTATTGAAGATGGAAATCCTTTCATTACCCATCTTTAATTGCACACAGAGATAGTCACAGACTTAAAATTTGTATACTTATCGTACCCCCTCAGTTTTTTTATTCTTATTTTGCCATCGAAAAGCACTACCACCCCGAAAGAAACACACACACACACACACACACACACACACACACACAAAAACACACACATAATAAATAAATAAATAAAAAAAATAAAATAAAGAACGGCAACTCAAACCTAAAAATAAAGCAAGACGAAATAAATAAAAAACTATCAAAATATAAAAAAAAAAAAATCTAATCACAAAACAAGACCCTTTGCGTGAACATAAGCGTGAGTATTTACTTGTTGCTGTTATATATGCATCTTCTTCTTGCCTCTTCTAGCATGGTGGTTCTCTGAAACTAGTGGACACGTTCATCTACATTGGAAGCAGCGTCTCATCTACGTGACGTACGAAGGCATAGGCAGCTATCGATAGGTTATCAGTCATATGGAAGTTAGACGCAATTTTTCCCCTGCAGCGGCCGTGTCCATACTACTATATGGATCCACCACATGGACACCGACTTAGGACGAACTCATAAGCGACGTTCTCCTATGGACCCCTTCACATAGACGAGTAAAGACTGGACGACCAGCTAGAACTTATATACAACAGCTCTGTACGGACAAAGGATGTAGTCTAGAAGCTCTGGGGGAGAGAGGAGAGAGATAGAGAGAGAGAGAGAGAGAGAGAGAGAGAGTTAGGGAAATTTGTGCTAGCGGCATGACATGATGATGATAAGGATGCATCCTCTGGTTAAATCTACATCAGTATCTGGTAACGTATCCCTTGTCGTTTGATTCCGTGACCTGTTGTGTCTTCCTTTAACCGTGCTGTGTTATTAAAGATGTGAATCCTTTGATCACCCTATCACTGACCCATCCAAAAAACGCGTGAAATAAATCAATTGGATACGGAGATAGTCACAAACTTACCATTTGTATAATCATCGTACTCTGGGTGAAACTGTTTTTGGGAATCAAAAGGAATGTAGATGTTGTGTGCCACAAAATGATACAGCTGTGTTTTGTTGAAATGTTCCCTGAGGAGGTGGGAACAATATTCAACCAAGTTAAGATTCTTTACCGCAATAAAATTTGTGTAGACTGAGTTGTTCACGGGATAGTGGTACTCATCAGGTCCCATTACATCTGAAAGAGGGCAAAATACAAATAAAAATAAGAAAAAGAATAATAAATGAATCATATAAAACAGTTCTTCAAGTTGATATAGAAATGGGATTTTCAAACTGTCATTGGCTCTGCTAAACTAACATTTGGGAGAAAACTCTATGGATGTGCAATCATATGCATGTATTTACCCAACCCCTCTGCACGAGAATGTTGTGACACAAGGCTAATTTTCAAGCAGAGTTTTAAAGTTTTGAATTCAGAGTTTTCCCTCTCCTATATCGGTTCCTATACTAAGGTTAAAGAACCTAACCTGCCTTACTATTTACTCATGTCTGGTGGGAGAATAATTGGATTCACACTTTTCCCAAGGGTATTAACGCTATGTAAAATGCAAACAACCTTGTATTGGAATTGAACTCGGGTCTCTGTGTCTATTTCCTAAGAGGCTAACTGTTACATGACAAGCGCCTCCATGTATAATCATATGGAGATACATACAGACTGTATCCACTGCAGGAGTGGGCATGGCTAAAAAGATGTGTCTTAAAAATAACACCAAACTACAACTGCGAGTGAGGCTTCAGTTCTTGAGATCTAGGGACGAGTGGAGTTCCTATTCATTGTCATTACTCCCAAGCCCACTCTAATTCTATTGGGATCCTATCTGTTGGGTATCATCCATATTTTCCACACAACGAACTTGTCCATCTGCCATATACAGCAGTAGCTATTAATACCAGGGCAGACTAGAAGGTAAAGAGCAGCTTCTTATAGGAATAGTATTAGAGCGTTGGAGACTGGAGATCGCACTAGATCACCTTACTTGCTACCGTAATAACGGAAGCCAATACTATCGTTTGACTATATCTTTATTCTGTATTCACTAATCCTATGTTCTTGTCTACTAATAGTCTCTCTATTGTATATACTTTTTCCTGAGAATATATCTCTATTTTCTCTCATATCGTGGTTTGTCCTTTATTTAATATTACAAGCGTTCACTAACCAGAAAGCAACACTATCTATGCATAAAATGTATATTTAAAATACTAAATACTCAATCAAAAGCGTGAAAAAATCAGTCGTGGGTTTTATCCTGTTTTATATTTTATTTTATACTTGAAATATATTGTGGTGCTATGCAATTTCGTACATTGAACATTGTAAAGATTGTACGTATTAAAAACATTTTTAGCAGTAAATTCTTATCATAATCAATATATATATAACCAGATGGATAGAGTGTTCGCCAATGGCCTGGGAGACCAAGGTTCAGTCTCAAGTCGAGTCATACCAAAGACTCAAAAAATGGTACCTCCTTGCATAACACTCAGCATTATAAGGTACGAATTAAGGGTAAAGTGGGGCAATCTAGAGGAAGGAGTTGCGACCTCACTTAAACCTCGGTGTTGTAGCTATTGAAAAAGGAAACTTCGAGTCGCCCACGACTAGGGTTGCCAACTTTACTTATATATATATATATATATATATATACACGTATGTGAGGGTCATTCAAAATTTTTGTTGGGTACCACCCATCTTTTCCCACACAATGAACTAGTCCATCTGCCATATATAGCAGTAGCTACTAATACCAGTGCAGACTAGAAGGTGAAGAGCAGCTTCTTATAGGAATAGTATTAGAGCACTGGAGACTGGAGATCGCACTAGATCACCTTACTTGCTACCGTAATAACGGAAGCCAATACTATTGTTGGACTATATCTTTATTCTGTATTCACTAATCCTATGTTCTTGTCAACTAATAGTCTGTCTATTGTATATACTTTTTCCTGAGATTATATCTCTATTTCCTCTCATATCGTGGTTTGTCCTTTATTCAATATTACAAGCGTTCACTAACCAAAACGCAACAATTTTCAAACTTCATTCCGAAAGAAAAGCATAACTGAACATTTTTGGTGGCAACACACAACTATTTCTTATAAAACTAGAAAAATCTGAATTAGCTTTTCTTCTTTTACAAGAAGTGGTACTGTGTTGCGACAACAAAAATGTTTAGCTATGCTCTTCTTTCTGAGTGAAAATTAAAACTTTTTGAACGACCCTCGTTTATATATTTATATATATTGTAATGGATACCGTCAAAGGAAATGAACACGGCAACCCGAGTTCAAATCCAGGACAAGGCCGTTCACACACTTTTTGTAGTCTTGCAAAAGATATCCATCCAACTACACTTCCAACTGATATGGGTAAACTGTAGGTTTGGTTTGGTTTTATGGCATATCAACCATTGTAGGTTATTTAATGCCAAATGTATTATATATATATATATATATATATAGGTTTGTTTTGATTTTATGGCATATCAACCATTGTAGGTTATTTAATACCAAATCCATTTAATACATATATATATCAAATATATATGATTTGGTTGGGGTGTTTTTATGGCATATCAACCATTGTAGGTTATTTAATACCAAATACATTTTTATACATGAAATCAGTTCTATTTCAAACAATTCAGTTTAACATAAATCTACAGTTTAAACAAAAAACAGTTCTATTTCAAACAATTCAATTTATTATTAGTACAAAGTTTAAATGTCAAAACGGTTCAGTTTCAAACCATTCAATTTAGCATAAGCAAACTGTTTAGTTCTATTTAACCCATAGATAGGACCCTATCAGTTGCTACCACTTTGGGCCAGATTAGACCTGGGAGCGATGGCAATAAAGAAGCACTCTGCATTCACTAAAGCGCCAACATTACTAAAGCCTCACCACCAAGTAGTTTAGTGTTATATACAGGACACTCATTGGTGGAGTCTTACTCCTCTGCAGAGATGCTGTCAGTATATTCTGTAAACCCAGCCATCTGAGCCAAGAATAAACAGTGGGAGAGACTGGGCTCTTTAACCTTGGTTAGGTAATCAGTATCAGAGAAAGAAAACTCTAGATTCAAACCTGTTAAACTCAGCTTAAAAACTAACCTTGTGTCACATCTTACTCGTGCGGATGGTTTTAGTATATATATATATATATATAAATCACATACACACATATATTTTTTCTGTGTTTATCTCAGATTTTTTGCATATCAATCTATCTTCTAACACATATTGATTTTGCATTGAATATCACTCAATCATCAACGAGCCAAGATTAACACCAGTTTTGGTGCTTCAAGCAAAATTGATCTCCGTAGCTCAGAGACACATTGGCAACAATAGATAGACCTGGCATTCTTAGCTTTCACGTTTTATTTTTACTGAAATGCTTATCTTCTGGCCAGACCAGTGCCAAGCACTAACTGAATTGGTCTGTGTACCATTCCAATAAAAGTACAAGATCAAATGAAAAATTGGTATCTTTCTTCTTCTTCTTCTTCTTCTTCTTCTTCTTTAGCTTCTTTTCTGTTATGGTCGATACTATATTCAGAACTTTGGCAATGTGCGTGTGTAGAGACGCTGATTCGTTTGTTATTGATTTTATGGATTGGTTAACTTTATGATTATGCGTCCAAATGTAACTCTTGGAATTCTTGTCTAGTCTTTTCCACACATTAACAAAGGCGTAGCGGAAAATAAGGGAGGCCACGCGATTTGAAAATGTCTGCCCCTCGGGTCCCTAATAGAATTGGGGAATCTCTGGAATATTTTAAAATAGAAATTTATTCGACATACACAAATTTGCGCTTGTTTTTTCTTTTTTTCTTCAGACATTTTCTGGGTTTGAGAATTAGCAATGTGAAAGTGAAAGTATTTATAAACTCTGTATTTCTCCTCAATGGTAAAAACTAAAACAAGAAATAAAATGTATCTTCACTAATCCGGCAATCTGGTTTGGTTGCGGAGGTGCTACTCATTTATTGTCTATAGAGGAGGAAAAATCTGGCGGAGCCCATCCCTCTCCAGGTCTGCCACTGGTTTGACTTCAGAGTCTTCCTTCTTCTGACTGTCATACCAAAGTAAAAAGCCTAGCTCAGCCCGTCCTTATATTCCACTATGTTACTACTTTTTGGTTTAATTTACCTATATGCAATTTGGAGGCGCTCTTAGTGAAACGGTTGTCGCCATATGAAATGGATCCGGTTACCCGAGTTCAAACCCTGAATGTGACTGTTTGCATTTAACATAGCTCTAATACTCTTGGGAATAGTATGTTAAACAATATGTTAGGCTTGGCTCTTTAACCATTGGTATGGCAAAGGAGAAGGAAAACTCTAAATTCAAACCAATTGTACTCTGCATAAAGATTGGTCTTGTGTCGCATTCTTCCAGTGACGGAGGGGTTGGGTAAATACATACTACTTGACAGTAAAAACGAGAACAAAAAATATCACACCTTCACTGGTTATGTGACCTGGTTTGGTCGTGGGCGCGTTACTCATATAGTATGTCTTCGACAAGAATAGTTTGGCTGAGACCCCACCTCAAACCAAACCAAATGAAAAGAAAGAGATATTAGTTTGGTTGATAATATTTCGCGAGACTAAAATTATTGGGCAGAAGTAATACTATCTTTTACAATAGATGTAATTATGCGTTTGACTGTGAAAGTTAAAGCTGCTTTCGAATGTCTTAAGATTTTCTGCAGGGAGTAATAGATAAATTGTTTATCTCGTCTTGTAAGGTCATTGTTGTTGCTTTGTAGTAGATTGATAAATATGAAAATTTGGTGGGAAAAGTCATACGCTTCTTTCGCACTGAAATATAATACATTTGAAAGTTATAAACATTTGGAAGAACGAAATGATGAAATACTATAACGAAAAAATAATTCTTTCAGCAGTTATTTTAGAGATCCTATATTTTGTTTCCTTTTTATAACCTCTCAGCCCTGCCTGCTCGACGTGCAGGCACACTAAAACAAAATCTGTAGAGTTTATATGCCTTGCCTTCCAAATTGTACTTCTAATGGCCGCCAGGGGGCGTGACAAAAGTAGTATATAAAACGGCGCTGCAAATTCAAACTCTCTCTCTCTCTCTCTCTCTCTCTGCCTTGAGAACAAGAAGCATGCACAAATGTTTGTGTTTCCTGACAGAGGGTCTCCCACTCCAACAAACCTCGTAAGTCTTCACACATGTTTCATTCTCTTAAGGACGTTCAACTTATGACAATTGACTCTTCATTTGTACGATAGGACTTTTGTCTATAATGAAAACTTAGTATTTTATGTAATTTCTGTATTAATTCTATTAAGTTTGCTCAGGTAATAAATATGTTAATTCGTCTTGAATTGTTTTATATTTAGCACGAGGAAGTATTAAACCATAATACATTTCCTCTGCAACAAGTGTCCAAATTGTGTTTCCCTAACTCAAAGAATTGTGGCAGTGAGTTTTGGTACACAGACACGACAAATCTATTAAGAGAGACCTTCAAGTTGTCAATACCAAAACCAACTCAGTTCTATTCCCATAACTGGGTCAATATATATATATATATAGTCGTATTTATTAGCTTATATCATCGCACACCATAAATTGATCTTATCAAAGTATATATAGGCGTGTTTATTAGCTAATATCATAGCACTCCACGAATTGATCCTATCAATATATATATAGAAGTACTTATTTACTTATACCACAGGCCTCCACGAATTGATCCAATCAATGTATATATAGAAGTACTTATTTACTTATACCACAGGCCTCCACGAATTGATCCAATCAATGTATATATAGAAGTACTTATTTACTTATACCATAGGCCTCCACGAATTGATCCAATCAATGTATATATAGGAATGTTTATTAACTTATATCACAGCACTCTATAAATGGATCCGATCAAAGTATATATAGACGTGCTTATTAGCTTATATCGCAGCACTCCATAAATTGATCCGATCAAAGTATATATAGATGTGCTTATTAGCTTATAACATATCACTCCACAATTCGATCCTACCAATGTATATATAGACGTGCTTATTAGCTTATATCACAGCACTCTATAAATTGATCCGATCAAAGTATATATTGACGTATTTATTAGCTAATATCATAGCACTCCACGAATTGATCCTACCAATGTATATATAGACGTGCTTTTTAGCTTATATTACAGCCCTCAACGAATTAATCCGATCAATGTATATATAGGAATGTTTATTAACTTATATCACAGCACTGAATAAATTGATCCGATCAAAGTATATATTGTGGTGTTTATTAGCTAATATCATAGCACTCAACGAATTGATCCTACCAATGTATATATAGACGTGCTTTTTAGCTTATATTACAGCCCTCAACGAATTAATCCGATCAATGTATATATAGGAATGTTTATTAACTTAAATCACAGCACTCTATAAATTGATCCGATCAAAGTATATATAGACGTGCTTATTAGCTTATATCGCAGCACTCCATAAATTGATCCGATCAAAGTATATATAGATGTGCTTATTAGCTTATAACATATCACTCCATAATTCGATCCTACCAATGTATATATAGACGTGCTTTTTAGCTTATATCGCAGCACTCTATAAATTGATCCGATCAAAGTATATATAGACGTGCTTATTAGCTTATATCGCAGCACTCCATAACTTGATCCGATCAAAGTATATATAGATGTGCTTATTAGCTTATAACATATTACTCCACAATTCGATCCTACCAATGTATATATAGACGTGCTTTTTAGCTTATATTACAGCCCTCAACGAATTAATCCGATCAATGTATATATCGGCATGTTCATTAGCTTATATCACAGCACTCCATAAATTGATCCGACCAGAGTGGGGCACCCCGCATTCCCCAAAGGTCTCGGATCGGAGCCTCACCATCGGATTCAGATTAGTGACATATCCAGGGCACTCTTTGAGAGGGTGGGTCTTACTCCTCTGCGGAGATGCAGCCGGCGTATTCCATAGCTTCACCCGAGTGGGCTGAGAAGTATCTTGCGAAAGATTCAAAGGCCAAGTGTATACAATTGGAGGCCATCTATGTCTTATCTCGTGGGCTTCGGCTGTCAGCCAAGAACCTGGAGAAGAGATATCAATCCCACCAAAGAGACATGGAAACAAACAGAAGGACGATTACTTGCTGGATCTGTCGGTGACCTGGATTAACAATGGACCCACGTTCTCGGAGACCGCTCCAGGATGAGCTTGACAAATTGAACACGGGAGTGAAAACAACATCAAAAACGTATTATCAAGCTGTTAACCATCAGAAAAAGAAACGTTTTTATTAGGGGACGAACGATGGTCACCGTTGTTGGGTTTTCCTTATTCCGGTTTTAATACAGTTTTGCTCATGTTTTTTTCTATCTCTGTGAATAAAGTCGTTTTGTAGTCCTTTATAAACTGTGTTCTGGGAACGATTCTAAACTGCATCTGGTTTGGTTTGGTTTGATGGCATATCAACCATTGTAGGTTATTTAATGCAAAATCCATTTTTATACATTAAACAGTTCTATTTCAAACAATTCAGTTTAGCACACAGTTTAAATGAAGTACGCAGTTTAAATGTCAAAACAGTTCCATTTCAAATAATTTACTTTATTATAAGTACACTTTTTAGTTCTATTTAGCCCATAGTTCTATTTAGCCTATCAGTTACTACCACTCCGGGCTAGAGTGGACATGGGAGCGATAGTAATGAAGGGGTACTCCGCATTCCCCAAAGCTCAAGCATCACTGGAGATTGTTTAGTGTCGTATCTAGGACACTTGTTAGGGAAGTCATACCCCTCTGTAGAGAAGCAGTCGGTGTATTCTACACCCCCAGCTAACTGGGCCACTGCATCAGGTGGTGAGGCTCTGGCGGGGTTGTCATTACTACAAGATTCACTCTAACGCAGAGTAGTAATACCTGTTAGGGTTTGATACCTGTTGCGTTCTGGTTAGTGAACGCTTGTAATATTAAATAAAGGACAAACCATGATATAAGAGGAAATAGGGATATATTCTCAGGAAAAAGTATATACAATAGAGAGACTATTAGTAGACAAGAACATAGGATTAGTGAATACAGAATAAAGATATAGTCCAACAATAGTATTGGCTTCCGTTATTACGGTAGCAAGTAAGGTGATCTAGTGCGATCTCCAGTCTCCAAAGCTCTAATACTATTCCTATAAGAAGCTGCTCTTCACCGTCTAGTCTGCTTTATTTCTGTGTAGTGTACACAGAAGGCACAAGGCCTTGAAGTTTTTGGGGAGGGGAAGGGAGCGGTCATACTTTTCTATATAAACTAAGGAGACCTAGCTAGCCACATTCGCCGACCCATTCAACAATACAATAAATATCCATTCATCCATCGCCTTTTGCGCTACAATCACCACAATACCACATTTGCTCTATGAAGAAGTCCTACTTAAAATCCCGAGATTCGTGAATGATTTTATTTACAAGTATGATTTATTTACAATGAATGTGATGGGAATGGGAGAAAAACCCCGAAATATATATAAAAACAAGGAAAAATCCCCCGTTTGGTTGCCCTCCCATCCCCCCGTCTATAAAATTGGAGGCCGACTGTTTTCCGGGGCGAAAGAACCGGAAACAAGTCGGACCTACCCTAGGTGGGGCAGGGATCCTAATCTACAGGGGTGAAAAGAATTTAGGGGTCGGGCGCGGTATGGGTTAATACAAGTAGGTGATATGATTTTTATACATATGAATGTTCAAGATCTTCAGTAAACGTGGACTGGGATACGGATTGAGGTACAAAAATAATGGGGATGGGGAAGATCTTGAGGACTAACAACTAGATGACGGGGACAATGACTCACAAACATACTGCTAACTAGGTACCTGGGTACCAAAAGAAAAAGGGAACAGTTTTACTCACCAGGGGTGGGGTCCCTAAGGACCCGTACCGTAGACGCCATGAGCCGGCAGAGGAGGGAAGGATGACTCCAACGTTGCTCCCTTTCGCACGACCAGGCTCGCTGCATTCACCCACCTTTTGCTGAATGTTATGCGATCCAAGCGTTTTCTATCGCATCTGATTTTGACCCTCAGCTGATGCCGAAAATACAAAATCAGATCACGATGAGAAAAGTTTGCATCGTCATACAATCCCTTGTTTCGCGTCGTCCAAATCACCATTCTAGCTACAGCTAGGATCGCGAGAAACACCACACGCTTCTCACCCTGATACGGAGGAAGAACGTTGTCCACGACGTAACCAACGTCGAGCAGCACGAGCTGTTTGGGTTCGATGCGAGCCGTCCACTCGCCGACGTGATCCCAAAACGGGCGAACTCGCTCGCAGTAGTAGAAGGCGTGCTCAGACGTTTCTTCCAAGCCACTGCCGCAGCGAGCGCAATCGGGCATGTCTGCCAGGCCCGCTTTGTAGTTCAAGCCGACAAGGGGTAACGCATTTCGCACAAGTCGCCAGGTGAGCGAGAACTCGGAGTTGTTCAAGAAGCTCGATCCTGGCGCCCAATTCCAATGAGAGCGAATCTCCTCCGTCGTCCAGCCGTGCCGCTCGCTGAGAGGATCAGAAGCGGAACCCACCACTAGCTCCCGATATAGTTCTTTTCGAGGCCGTGAAAGGTCACTGGACCCAAGAAGGTTACGAAGGGCCGTTCGGCACTCGCGGACAAACAGTGTTTCGCCCAAAGGCCTACGTCGACCTTCAGCCTTTGGGTCTGACTTTAGGCGAGGAAAAGTCCGACTCGCCTTCAGTCTCCACACTGCGTCCCCCGTCAAAGCTCTGCCCAGGTATGCAAGTCTTTCAGCAAGCCAGTGGCTCTCCAGATCAGGCATACCTAGACCCCCGTTGCGTGTACGTTGGATACAGACCTGCCTACGGACCATCGGCCTTGCACCTCCCCAGAGCAATCTGGAAAGGGATCGTTGCAGCGCCAACCGATTTACCTTAGGCAGAGGAAGTACAGCCAATCGGTAAAGGATCAAGGGGAAGACGTACACGGCGCACGCCTCCGCCCTGCCCTTTAAGGACAACCTCCTTGAAAGCCAGATTCCCACCTGAGCATTCACCTTGGCTTGTACCTCCGACCAATTTCGCTCCAGTTGGAGGCCGGGCCCGAACCACACCCCGAGGATGCGGACGGGTCCGTCACTCCAGCGGAACGGCCCCGGAAGAGTATTGCTACCCCTCCAAGCACCGAGCCGCAAACCTTCGCTTTTGTCAAAATTGACCTTGGCTCCTGCAATCCGCTCGTACTCGCTAACCGCCTTCTTCACAGCCTTTATATCCAGACGGCGGGATACAAACACTGTGATATCATCGGCGAACGCGGAAACCCTTGCCGTAAGAGGGCCAGCAAAAGGGACACCGCGCAGGGCCGGATTTGCCGTCCTATCCCTAAGCCTACGGAGCAGGGGCTCCAAAGCTAGGACATAGAGAAGAGGAGACAACGGGCAGCCCTGCCGGACCGACCGCTCGACCGCGAACACCCTCGAACGCCTTCCGTTCACCTGCACCACTGCCTGAGGGTTGTGGTACATCATGCTAATCCATCTGCGGAACTCCGGTTTGAATCCGGCAGTCTCCAAAACAGTCGCCAAAAACCGATGGTCAACCCTATCGAAGGCCTTGGACTGATCTAAACTGATCAGCGCGGCCTCGGTGCCGTCTTCTATACCCTCTAGGACCTCGCGAATCAAGTGCAGGTTGTCCTGGATCGATCTAGTCTGCCCTGGTATTAGTAGCTACTGCTATATATGGCAGATGGACTAGTTCATTGTGTGGAAAAAGATGAGTGATACCCAACAATACCTATCCACTCTCCAACCAAGTTAGATTTGACACAAGATCATTTTATTGTCTGGGACTACGCACGAATCAGGACACATGCGCAGCCGTCACAAAAAATGCTTGATCCAGTCGGCATTCCTCATTTTGCGGCATCGCAGGAGCCAAGATATGAACGTGTAGGGAACGAATAAAAAAATAAAAAATAAAAATAAAAAATTTATAATTAAATTTGAAAAAAATAAAAAAAATAAAAATAAAACTATTAAATTTGCAGAAACTCCCAGAGGTCTCTAACAGGAAAAGGAGATGACGCATGCGTAAAAGAAAAAAGGCATTCCTCTTGACAAAGGAGACGATATTATCTTGCTCTTTCTGGCAGTGACCAGCGGATTAATAACCTCGTGTTGGCGTGTCTGGACACCACGCATACGTCTTTGGACGTAGCGTTGGTTAGCACCTTTCACCCAGTAGCAGCTCTCTCTCGGTCAGCATTATGCTGAAATATACAAGACCCACAACTCTAAACTAACTCTTACCGGACTTTGACAAGATTCCAAAAGAAAACTAACCCTTATGGAAGCCCTAAACACCAAATGAGGACAAATACATACATGAAACGATATAACGTATTTTTGACACCTTAACTGGGGGATTCAACCATTTCAATGTATTCAGAAAAAAACTCCCTTATCCACAGAATGGTTGTTGAACCCAGTAAATAAAGGTAAGTATAAAAGAAACGTCTTCGTCTCTTATCTGTTGCTGTCTTTTCTTTCGTATAATTCTTTATGGGACCTTCTTGTGCAAGGCATTACACCGACTAAACAACGTGGGGGTAAAATAAAATAACCAAAATATGGAGTCAGATATCTAACGCCAACATGACCAACCTAATACCAACGCTACCAACGAACGCCAACATGACCAACCTAATACCAACGCTACCAACGAAATACCAACACAACCAACGTAATGCCAACGGAACCAAAGTAATACCAACGTAGTTGGCGACCGTAGTCGAGAGCGACCAGAAAGCTCCCTTTTCAATAGCTACTACACCCAGGTGTAGGGGGGCGCTACTCCTTTCCCTTAATTGCTCCACTTTACCCTTGATACGTCCCTTATGTTGCTGAGTGTTAAGCAAGGAGGTATCAAGTACCATTTTTAAAGTCTTTGGTATGACGCAACCTGGTATTGAACCCAGGTCTCCCGGACCATTGGCGAACACTCTACCCATTAGGCCAATGAGCCGGTAATACCAACGTAACATAAGCCTAAACCCCACAAACGCAGTCCTGCTTAGTAGATATTGTCTGACGTGAGGAAGGGTGTAGGCCGACTGAGATCAGGCGTACTTGTTCGGGTTTCATTTATGCGTTTAATCGATCTGCTTAAAAATTATTAGTATTAAATAGCAATATTTGAAACTATTGTGTAAAAATTATTTGATTAGTTGGGTTTTATGTCATATCAACCATTGTAGGTTATTTAATGCCAAATCCGGTTTATTCATATATATTAGACATATATGATTTGTAAACGTAAGTCTACAAATTTAAATAGTTCTAAGTATTGCTATGTCTCACTAACAATTCAATTAAACGTCAGTCATTTGTTTAAACACAGTCAAATGATCAAACAGTTCTATTTCTAACAATTCAGTTTAGCATGAGTCATTTCTTTGCACTCAGTTTAAATGTCAAACAGTTAAATTTGACCCATAGGTAGGACCTTATCAGGTGCTACCACTCTGGGGCAGGGTGGACCTGGGAGCGATAGCAATGAACAGGTACTCTGCATTCTCTAACGCTCCAGCATTACTGGAACCTCACCACCAGGTTGTTTAGTGCCATATCAGGACACTCGTTGGGGCGGGGTGTTACCCATCTGCAGAGATGCAGTCGGTATATTCTACAGCCCCAGCCGACTGGATAAAGATTATTTGAATTTAGAAAAGTTACTTAATTTGGTTTCTTTGTTTTTAATGGCATATCAACCTTCCTGGGTTATTTAATGCCAAAGCTATCCTGGTAGAAGAACAGTAGAGGTACTATTTAAACCATAGCAGGACAATAAGAGTATTTATACCTTACAAAAGGGTATTTGTCTGAACGTGAACGCAATAGCGCAGCTGGAGTTCGAACTCGCTTGCTACGATGTCACAGTCCAGTACGTTAGCCACTGCGTCACGATGTCTCCATCATAGTTATTTGAAGTTATAATAGTTTACAAAGGATTATTATTATTAGTTGCGTGAAATGATATATATTCACCCTATTTGTGACTCAAGGTTAATTTTTATGTAGAATTTAACAGATTTGAATTAAGAGTTTTCCTTCTCCTAGCCTGGTTGCCATACTCAGGCTAAAGATCGCAGTTTACACTATTATTTTACACATAGCTGGAGGGAGAATAGTTGGATTTATACTTTTCCCGAGGTATGTGCATGCAAACAGTCTCGTCCAGGATTTGAACTCGGATCGCCGTGTCCATTTCTAACGACGTTATCCCTTACACCACGGGCGCACCTCCTACTTGAAAAAATATAACTGTTCGAAATATCTGAAAACCTTATAATTATGTACGAATTTTAGAGTTTTAGATAGGAATACTTGAAACCATATAACGTGTACAAACAAATTATTGTTATACTGGAAAAATTACTTGAAATATTAGATAGGAATACTTGAAACCATGTATTTGTGTACAAATTATTTGTATTAAGAATAATTAGCTTTATTTGTTTATAAAAGATTGCGCTGAGCCTAACGGTTACAGTCTTAGGAAATGGAATCTGGGGCCCGAGTTCGAATCCTAGATAAGGTTGTTTGGGTTTCATTTTACGCTAATGCCTTTTGGAAAGGCTCGAATCAAGCTGTCCTTTCCCCAAGGGTAAATAGTAGGGCAGAATGGGTTCGGCATCTTGTCAGGGAGAAGGAAAACTCTGAATTCAAACCAGTTTTACACCGTTTGAAAGTTGACCTTGTGTTCCGTCCTGGGACAAGGTTGGGTAAATACACACTTACTTGAAACTATATAATTGCTTGCAAAGATGACTAACCTCGGCATTGAATAACCCAATACGGGTTGAAATACAGTATGATAGGCCAAATACACTTTTATAGAGTGAAAAAAAAAATCGAAATATTTAATTTAATTTTAATTACCCAAAGGATAAAACCAAAATTAAATAATTTGATCAATCGATTAATACAAAGAGCCGAACATTGTTTTCAGGACAAGAAAAAAAAATCAATATCTAAGTGACTTCATTAACTATCACCCCCTCCCACGCGAAGGCGAAAAAAAAAAAAAAGAAAAAGAAAAAAGGAATACGATATACCCACACACCACAAAAAAATTACTAACGTAATGGATCTTTTTATTTTGTTAGCATAAAGAACTGTTTTCTATAATTTCGAAATGACTCATTGTAAATTTCCAAGAGTTTTTGCTTTTCTCTGAACAGCTGGGATAGAGAATGTCTTCATTTTATATTTGTAATTGATTTTAATTAAACTGTTTACTATTCTTTCTTCTTTTTTTATTTTTATATCTTTTTTTATTTATATTTTTTATTTAAAGATTTCTTTTTCTACTGTGCTGGTTGCAAGAGAACTATGTTGTAAGACACCATGTTTTGTTCGTTATTTACGACGCAGTCCTTGGGGAAAAAAGAACATGTAATTTTCTTCCACAGCACAAGACTTACGATTACAATGGTACAATCGATATAACTGTTTGATATTACGGGAAGCTATGCCTTCTAACTTCCTTTAATGTCTTCTCTATCCTCACGTCTTGCCAAGGAAAATAATTTTCAGTTTAGAAACAAGAAGAAAAAATATCTCATGGACAAGAGTCATGTGAATATAGAGGGCGCTGCACTTGTAAAATGTACAATCCGATTATGATCCAGCTGTGTACAAGTTATTTGTATAAGATAGGAATACTTGATGAATAGAATTATTAGTGTTAAATAGCAAACAAATGACTGATATCAAATAGAATTATTAGCATTAAATAGCTTTTGCTTGAAATTATCTGTGTGTAAAGAAATGATTAATATCAAATTGAACTGCATATTTATGCTAAACTGAATTGTTTAAAATAGAACTGTTTTGACATTTAAACTGCGTACTTATGCTAAACTGAATTATCTGAAATAACACTGTTTTTACATTTAACTCTGTGTACTGCCCAGACGGCTGGGGCTGTAGAATACACCAACTGAACCTTTGCAGAGGGGTAAGACCCTCCACCATATGTCCTGATATGACATTAAACAATCTGATGGTGAGGTTCCAGTAATGCTAGAGCTTTGGGGAATGCAGAGACCCCTTCATTACCATCGCTCTCGGGTCTCCTCTGGCCCGGAGTGGTAGCATCTGATAGGGTTCTATCTATGGATTGAATAGAACTAAACTGCGTACTCATGCTAAACTGAATTATTTAAATTAGAACTGTTTAACTAAACTGAATAGCTTGAAATAGAAATGTTTTAGACATTTAAACTGTGTAATTACATTTAAACTGCGTACTTACGCTAAACAGAATAGCTTGAAATGTAACTGTTTTTGACATTGAAACTACTTACGCTAAACTGAATTGTTTGAAATGTAACTGTTTTTGACATTGAAACTACTTACGCTAAACTGAATTGTTTGATATAGAACTGTTTGACATTTAATTGTGTGTAAACAAAATCTATTCTTATATTAAACCGAATTATTGGAATTAGAACTGTTTGACTAAACTGAATAGCTTGAAATAGAAATGTTTTTGACCATTAAACTGTGTACTCATGTTAAACTGAATTGTTTGAAATTGAACTGATTATTTGTATAAAAATGGATTTGGCATTAAATAACTTACAAAGGTTGATATACAATAAAACTCAACCAACCAACCTGGAGTCATAGTATATGTTAGGATTCAATCTATTTGTTAAGTAGACCTCTTTAAAATAATTCGTATTTGATTGGATCATGTTAAACAAACAAACAAGCTAACAAACAAACTAAACAAAACAAAACAAAAAACTCTTCTGAAACGTAAAATGAACACAATTTCCTCACCCCTGGACATAAAATAACTCTAGACTGATTGATATACCGTAAAAATCGATATGATATGCCATAAAACCAAATCAAACTAAATCATTTATATATATATATATATATATATATATATATATGAAGCGGATTTGGCATTGAATAATCTACAATGGTTGATATGCCATAAGACCAAACCAAATCATATGTATTGTTATATATGGAAAAAGAGGATCTGGTATTGAATAACCTACAATGGTTGATATGCCATAAAACCCAACCAAAGCAAATCATATATATCTAATATATATGTATAAAGAGGATTTGGCATTAAATAAACTGTAATTGTTGATATGCAATTAAACCCAATCAAAGCAAATCATATATATCTAATATATATGTATAAAGAGGATTTAGCATTGAATAACTTACAATGGTTGATATGCCATAAAACCCAACCAAATACCGGCTGTTTATAAATTATTTGTCGAAGATAGAAATATCTGATATCATGAAACAAAAAATTCTTAAGAAACTCATGAAAATATGTAAATACAAACGTGCGCAATTCCCTAACCACTAGGCTTGAAATAACCCCAGATGAATGTTTTAATATCAAACAGTTCGTATAAATTTTCGGCTTTAGGAAAAAGAAAAATTGCATGGAGCTGGGTTTAGTAAGTAAGGAAAGTACTCCACTGTCTTGATAAGAAATTTTGATATACATGGTGAGCGCAAAAATACTCCTCGATTTCAAGTTTTCATTACATAAAAATTTATGGGTGTATGTTTATATGTTAACATTACACTCATTAACTTAAAATATTTAGGGAGAGTTCTCGTGGTGCAGTGGCTAACGTACTGGACTGTAACATCGTAGGAAGCGAGTTCGAACTCCAGTCGAACTATTTTGATACTCTTGGGAAAGGTATGAGCCCTTTTATCCACCTTGCTATTGGTGAAATAGCATTACTATTGTCATTCTACAAGTATCTTTGGTATCAAATAACCCGCGAAGGTTGATATGCCTTTAAACAAAGAAACCAAAATAGATTCATTAATGAAGGAGATTATGCATTAATTAAGAATATTTCGTTTCTCACAAGCTTGCCCTGTCGGCGGGGGGGCGCTGTAGAATACACCGACTGCTTCCCAGTAGAAGGGTACCCCACCCAACAAGTGTCCTGGATATGACACTAAACAATCTGATGGTGAGGTTCCAGCAATTCTGAAGCTTTGGGAAATGCGGATAACCCTTTCATTGCCATCGCTCCCAGGTCCACTCTGGCCCGGAGTGGTAGCACCTGATAGGGTCCTATCTATGGGTCAAATAGAACTAAACTGTGTTCTTATACTAAACTGAATTGTTTGAAATAGAACTGTTTTATTGGTTAAAATGGATTTGGCATTAATAACCTACAATGGTTGATGTGCCATAAAATCAAACCAAACCAAACCAAACTAAACAATCTGATAGTTGAGCTTTGGGGGAATACAGAGTACCCTTTCATTAACATCACTCCCTGGACCAGTCTGGCTGGAAGAGATAGCACCTGATAGGGTCCTATCTATGGGTCAAATAGAACTAAACCGTGTCCTTATATTGAACTGAACTGTTTGAAATAGAACTGTTTCCACATTTAACTGTGGGTAAACAAAAAAATTATACTTATACTAAACTAAATTGTTTGAAATAGAACTGTTTTGACATTTAACTGTGTGTAAACAAAAAAAATATACTTATACTAAACTGAATTGTTTGAAATAGAACTGTATAAAAATGGATTTGGCATTAATGACCTACAATGATTGATGTGTCATCAAACCAAACCAAACCAAGCCAAACCAAATAAGATTTTCTCACTAGTAGAATTTCTGCGCAACCATCTCACCGCGAGATAGCTGTTAAATTAAAGATGGTTTGTGTTGAAATTTTCTAAAACAAACTTTGTTTTAGGCTGGCAGACGAGAATTTCATGTGGATTTGCCTATTAACAAGACCATTTTGAAGTGGTGCAACAATTTCATTGAGAAAGCATGCATCTATGACCAGGAAGACAATGGAGTATTTTAAAGGTTGTTTGGGTTTTATGGCACATCAATCTTTGTAGGTTATTCAACGCCAAATACATTTTTATACAAATAAAGTAAAGTTGGCGACTGTAGCCGAGAGTGAACAGCAGGCTCCCTTTTCGATAGCTACTACAGCGAAGTGTAGGGGTAGGCACTACTCCTTTTTCTGGATTGTTCCACTTTACCCTTGATCCTAACTTTATAATACTGAGTGTTAAGCAAGGCGGCATCAAGTACTATTTTTTTTAGTCTTTGGTATGACTGGTATTGAACCCAGGTCTTCCGGGCCATTGTCGAACATTATGAGTTAGTATTTTTTAAGCTCACCCTGTATAAATTACTCATTTGTACAAACGTCTTCATTTAAGATTCAGTTCAGTTATTTGTTTTCATAGCATATTAAACCTTGATGGTTATTTAATGCCAAATCCTGTTTTTATATATATATATATATAAATAGTTTTTAAGCGAATATTTTGTTGGTAAATTTATTTTTAAACAAGTCAGAACTCGTTTGTTTGCTTACAGTTAAATCGTTTCAAGGTATGCCATTTAATGCTAATTAGTATATTTGATATCAATTATTCATTTGCATACAGTTAAATGGTTTCAAGCATTGCTATTTAACATTAGTAATCCTATTTATCAAGTATTTTTATCGAATACGAACAACTCGCGCACAGCTGTATAGTCTCAAATAACCAATTATAACCCCTCGTAAAAGATTAATGGTTGGTTAGTTGTTTTTTTCTTAAATGGCATATCAACCTTCGTCGGTTATTTGATAGCAAAGCCATCCTAGTAGACGAACAACAGTGACACTATTTGACCTATAGCAAGAGAGATAAGAGGGTTCATGCCTTTCCCAAGGGTATTAGTAGAAAAATAAACGCCCGTAGTGTAATGGTTATCGTCGTAGGAAAGGGACACGGCGACTCGAGTTCAAATCCTGAACGAGAATGATTGCATTTCACATAGCATTAATACCCTTGGAAAAGGTATGAATCCAATTATTCTCCCTCAAGCTATATAGTAGGACAGACTGAGTTCTTCAGCCTTGGTGAGGCAACTAGTCTAGGAGAAGGAAAACTCTGTTAAACTCCGCTTAAAAATTGACCTTGTGTCATATCCTGCCCGAGCGGAGGGATTGGTAAATAGGGGTACAAAAATAAACGACATAGCACAACTGGAGTTCGAACTCGCTTACTTCAAGGCCACGGCCCAGCATTTCAGCTATAACGCCACTGGACTACCCAATAAGAGATAGAATAGTTCTATTTGGCCCATAGACGGAATTGTAATAGGTACTACTATTCCGGTCCAGTGGACCTGAGAGTAATGATAATGAAGGGGTACTCCAGATTTCTTTAAACAGTAGAACTGAATCCTCACCATCAGATCGAGTTTAGTGTCATACTCAAGAAACTCGTTGAAGGGTGAAATGATGCTGTCAGTGTATTCTATAGCCCCTGCTCAACAGGGATATCTTCATTTAAATCTAAAAATCTAAAAATTTTTAAAGCTTAGTCTCTAAAACACATTCTTGGTTGGGTCTAAAATACCCTGCAGAGGAGCAAGACCCCCCCACTACCACTACAAGAGGTGTCCTGGGTATGACACTAAACTGCATCTGATAGTGAGGTTCCAGTTATGGAGATCAAGAGATTTTGGAGTGTTCTTTCATCATCATTACTCCCAGATCCACTCTCACCCGGAGTGGTAATATCTGTTAGGGTCCCATCCATGGGTAAAATAGATCTGTCGAAAAATTATTCGTATTTGATAATAATAATTGAAACTACAACCACCCACCCATACCTATATATATATATATATATATATATATATATATATATATATGTAGCATTTTTTCTCTTTTAAGCATGTCTGATTAGATATGAAAGACACTTCGTATCTACCTATTTTATCTTTGGTTTATTCAAGGCTTCGTATGAGCCTTTTTACAGCTAGATGGAAAAATACGGCACCTTCCTGATTTCATTCAATCCAAAAGTCAAATGGCTCATACGAAGACTTGAACGGATCAAGGATAAAATCGGCAGAAACGAAGTGTCTGTTCCATTTAATCAAACATTTTTTAAAAAAGAAAATGCAGTATATATTTATATATGTGTGTGCGCGTGTGTATGCGCGTGTGGTTTCAAATATTTTTCTCGAATACAAATGATTTTTAGACAGATCTATTTTACCGATAGATAGGACCCTAACAAAAACTAAACTCTCTCTCTCTCTCTCTCTCTTTCTTACACACAAACACACACACACACACATATATATATTTTTATATATGATTTATTCATTAGATGAAGGTATATGAATCATTATCTATATGAGTATATGCGAATTCTATCTGTTACCGCACCCACGCTTATATGTAAATGGCATCGAGATAATAAATACTGTATTCAAAGAAAACAGACCAATTATATATTTTATTGTAACTTCAACTGCTGAACCAAAATATCAATTCAGAACTGTTATGTTGGTTCAGCAGTTGGAGTAACAGTAAACTATATTGGGTCTGATTTCTATTCTTTTCTATGCCCGTGGTGTAATGGTTATCGTCGTAGGAAAGGGACACGGCGACACGAGTTCAAATCCTGGACGAGACTGATTACATTTCACGAAGCACTAATACCCTCAGGAAATATATTAATCAAATTATTCTCCCTCCAGCTAGGGGTAAATAGTAGGACAGACTGAGTTCTTCAGCCTTGGTGAGGCATCTAGTCTAGGAGAAGGAAAACTCTGAAATCAAACCTGTTAAGATCCGCTTAAAATTGACCTTGTGTCATATCCTGTCTGAGCGGAGGGGTTGGTAAATAAAGATTTCTATTCTTTAGGCTGGTCCTAGATTCACTGTATTATGCTGATAAAATAGGGAGAAGTTATTTTTGGAAATGATGATATACTTGGAGCTTTGCAGAGGAAAGCATAATTCTATTTTTAAAGAGATTAATCTAAACGGCATGTCAACAAATTTTGGGTCATTTTATACCAAGAAGTTAGGGAATTGTGTTCATTGTACATTTGTATTTGCATTTTTTTGTGTTGTTGTTTATTAAGAGTACCCATGTTGTATGATCTTTTCTGACTTGCCGTTTTGAGTACAAGGTTGGTTTGGGATTGGCTGTGAAGTGTGGGTCACGGTCGGTCGTGACTCTTAAACGCAGGCGAGACTGGCACAGTCCTCGAGCCTCCGGAGGCCGACTCCTCATGCTCTAACCCTCCCTAGGAGGTGCTAGGTTTATCGTCTAGGATTGAGGCGCCTCTTTTTAGGGGAATGCCGACGGAGCCCGAGGCATCTTCTGGACAACGGCCCTGCGTACAGTCATATGGTTTCAAGTAACTAATGATAATCTTTTGTAAACAATTATTGGGAGAAGTTTCTGTGGTTTAGTGTCTAACGTGCTAGATCGTAGTAAGCGAGTTCGAACTCCCGTCACGCTATTGCATTCACTTTTTGACTAATACCCTTTAGAAAGATATAAACTTCGTTATCCCCTCCCCCAGATATTGGTTAAATATTACCACTTCTGTTCTTCAACAAGGATGGCTTTGGCATTACATAACTGCGCATGCCTGAAAAAAGATTTACTTGCACGAGAAAGAAACTCTTTCTCATTCAGCAGTGACCACTTGGACTTGAAAGACCTACTTCTTTCTTGTTAGTGGGGGAAACCACGTGTCCGGTTAGCGGCACTCTGGCTCACTCTTCCACCAGTAACAGCGGTCTCTGCTAACAGCAGCCTATATTAAAAACACCCACTGGACCTGACCATACCGAATTTGAACGTATCAATCACCGAAAACGACTAGTGCGTTTTAACGCCTTATTTGGGAGAAACGACTGTTCTATAAGAGTCCTGAAAGATATCTCCTCGCTACAGAGTAGCCGTATGGAACCCTAAAATAAAAAGGTATCTTTGTCTCTTTTCTTCCGTCATTCAGTAATTCTTTTGCAGCCTTCACAGACTAAGAAGAAGCAAACGAATTGAATAGGGTATAGAAGAAAACCAATGGAGTCCGATATCTAAACCCAAATACCAACAACAAATAAACAACACCAACAAAATCTCCTAGCCCCATGTAACCCACGAAGGTTGATATGCCATTAACTAATAAATCAAACGATTATACTTTCAAGTAACTATTCTAAATACAAATAATTTAGTTTTATGGCATAAAATATTTGTTTAATGCAAATAATTTGCACAAAGTTGTATGGTTTAAAGTATTCTCATCTACTACAAATAATCTTCTTGTTTCAAGTAATTATTTCTATTTGATAATAGTCATTTGTTTGCGTGCGGTTATATAGTTTCAAGTAATTAATAATAATTCTTAGTAAATAATTACAGCTTCAAGTTATTTCTCTTAATACAAATAATTTACAATTATATTTTAGCGAGAGTTTTTGTTGGAGGATTTTAGCTGGAGAATTTGGTTTGTTAGTAGCGAGGGAAAGTTTGTTGTTAGCGAGGAAGATGGTTGTAACGTATGTGTGTTTACGTTGAGTTGTTTCCTCGCTTAGTGTTGTTAGTCCCCTCGCTAGGTTGTGAGAAATAAAAGGAGGATGAAGAAATAAGATGGCTATAGTCGAAATGTGTTTTTAGAAATAGGTTTTTATTTGCAGCATGGAATTTTGGGTTTGCCTTTGGTGCTGCAAGACTCGAGAAAGGTGGTGAGTATTTCGACGAAATTGAGTTATAAGATGTTGAGAAGGTTGAGATGGCAGCGTGTGTCGTCGGACGTGTGAGGGATTGTGTTCGTTGGATTTTGACGAAAGACATTGTTGCAGTTGTAGGAATTGAACTTTGGATGTCACCGTGTAGTTTTGTGTGTCTGGTATTTGGGGAGAGTATGCGTTATCTCCATTAAGGTGGACCAGAGGTGAATTGAGAGCTAGCGTGTCGAGAGCGGGATTACGCTCAGATTGACATAGCCAATTTTGGGGTGACATAAAGTTGTGCCTGTGCGAGGCATGTTGAATGCATCTAATTTATATTCAACTGGGATTCCTTGTAAGGAATCCATAAATTAGATGGGTTCCCTCGTGTATCAATGTTGCTGCTGCTGCTATTTTAGAGCCGCAGTGAGATGTCTGCACTGGGCGGCGTTGTCCAGCTAAAAAGCATCGCTATTGAAGAACGGCCAATGGGACGTCTGCACTGGTCGGCGTTCTCCAGCCAAAGAGGATGTGTTTGGCAGCTTACCCGATTTTCTGGCTGGAAATGAAAGTCCGGACTGAATAGGATAGATCATCCTAATTGGGTGAAATTAAGTGTCAAATTGAATTTTTCCCTTCTCTACCATATGACATCAAATATTTTTAATTACGGATCATTTTGAAACAGATCTATTTGACACATGGGGCCCTAATAAGTACAACTACTTCCACTAGGGTTCAGAGAGAACTGGGAGCAACGGCAATGAATGGGTGCTCTACATCCTCCAGATCTCCTGAACTGGATCTTGGATGCAGTTTAGTGTCATACCATGGACCCCCACTTTTTTAAGAGGGCTTACCCCTCGGCAGAGTATACAGTTAGCGTATTCTAAGTCTTGTCGACAGGGCGAGATGAGGGCGTATTTGTATACAAAAATCTGAAATCAATCAAGGTCGTTTTTTTTCGTATGATTGCAAATCGAAACAATTTTGAATGATATTATCCTTTATCGTCCCAATTCTTATTGCATTTTATGAAGAAAAAATAAAAGAAAAAAGAGAAAAAAAGTAAAAAGAAGAGCGAGCGAGCGCGCGCGCACACACACACACACACACACACACACACACACACACACACATAAACTATATTTAGACATATATATTTAAAATAAATGAAAAAGAAAAAGAATAACACACACACACACACACATGCATACACACACACACACACACACACACACACACACACACACACACACACACACACACACACACACACACACATATAAACTATATTTAGACATATATATTTAAAATAAATGAAAAAGAAAAAGAATAACACACACACACACACACATGCATACACAAACACACACACACATATAAACTATATTTAGACATATATATTTAAAATAAATGAAAAAGAAAAAGAATAGCACACACACACACACACACACACACACAAATTTATATAATAAAGCTAATCATCTCCCCGTGTGGTTTCATGTATGTGTGTGTGTGTCTGTACATCAATAGGACAAAAGGGAATAGAAGATATATAAAAACAAAATATAAGATTTTACGAGAAAGACCATGAGCTGCATGAAATTTACTTTCCAGTTCGATTAGCGGTGTTAAAAGGGGCAAACGCTCCTCTGTGAAAATTTAAATACCCCCGATTTCGATGAAAATAAAAGCATAACTACTGGGCACTAAGTAAAGTTGGTTTCCAAAATTTCACCATCTTAGAATAATAATTCCTCCCCTCCAGTGAGGTTTATTACACGGCACAGAGCCCCTTTGAAAGTGCAAATACATCCAGTTTTCATGCAAGATGCATAAAAACAAAGAACCCATTCTTATGTAAAATTTTATGAGAAAGACAATGAAGTACATAAAATTCACTTTTCAGAGCGATTAGGGAGCTTAGAGGGGGAATACGCCCTCGGTGAAAATTCAAATACCTCTAATTTTCATGAAATTAAAATCATGTTGCTGATGTTTACAGGAAGTCAGGATTTTTGTCTGGGAATGTATACGAATTTGATTATTGGCAACTGGGAAAAGTGCTGAATCTTATATTTCAAGTGTTAACTGATTTGATAAATCATTGTTTCAGAGTTTTATTTATTTCTCATTTTTCTTTTTTAATTGCTTTACTTCCTATACCTTTGAAAATTTATTAATATCTTTATGCTACTATGTTCTCAATATAAAGTTTGCTGGTATCACACTTGATTTGTTAAGTATCATAAATAGTTATAATGAAGATGTTACATTACATTACATTACTAAATTGGACGTTAATCTTCATTTTTAGTGCACAAACTGCACACTAAAAATGAAGATTAACGTCCAATGTAGTCTCTGCTCTTAATTGATCTGGCGTATATATATATATATATATATATAATTATCTTAATAACCTGTCCGGTTGCAAAAGCCGCTTGGTAGCGCCAGGAGTTGCAGTACCACTTTGAGCTACCGAAACTTTGTTATCACCCCTGGTTGGCGGCTGATGAGTACAGGGTATCGCACGTGCTTTCACACGTTGTATGATGAAAATGTCTTTCTAATTTCTGGCAAGTTTTATTTACTTGCATATTACATGAAAAAACTGCAGTTTGTGTGATAGGGGCTGCAATTTATAAAACCAAAATATTGAGATAACGAATAAGAAGTTAGTATGCAACTATGATTATATCTAGTTTATAGGAAACACCTCTTTTACACAAACTTTTAAGTTACAAGAATGGATATGGATTTATAATTTATATGATTGTTAACAATATTTTTATCACGATAAACGAGTAATGAAGTCAATAGTATATTCGACTATATTATAATTTTTTGGCCGAAGCCTGGCAATAAGAGTTTGCGGTTATCCTGCACCAAAACATTAAATTATATCGAAGCAGTAAGTTTCACAAGAGTACAATTGTTGAAGGTTTTTCCTGAACCCGGTCAACGACGGGTATTTATGCTAGTATAAAGTATATTTACTAATATATAACATATTGAAAGTAAATGAAAAGAAAAAAACCCGAAAAAAATGAATAGCACACACACACACATATAATAAATTAATGTAGCGACCGTTGTCGAGGGCGACCGGAGGCTCCCTTTTCAATAGCTATTACGCCGTGATGTAGAGGAGGGCGCTACACCTTTTCCTGGATTGCTCCACAACGTATCTTATAATGCTAAGTGTTAAGCAAGGAGGTATCAAGTACCATTTTTTGAGTCTTTTGTATGATTCGACCGACCTGGGATTGAGCCCTTGTCTCCTCGGCACTTGGCGAACACTGTACACACTAGGTTAATATATATGAACTATTTTACAAATATATTAATAAAAACGAAAAAAAGAAAAAAAAACGTAAAGAAATGTTACGAAAAGAAAAAATTAACCCCTGATGACGTATTTGTGGGTCTTCTCATCTCGGACAACTCTAGACACCCAGAAATCGGCGATGGCCAGTACAAGTTCGATTCCTCGTTCGTACTTTAGGAAATCGATATCCTGCGTCATATAGAGGAACTGTTCAAGAGCAAAGGCCACATCTCCAGTCACATGGTGCTCGTAGTCAGCCACGTTGACGTCATTCGTCGTTTCCATTCCTGACAAATAAAAACATATTTCATGAAAAAATCAATATGAATCAGTAGGATTGAATTTCAATGGTCACATATAAAGAAACTATATATATATAATTGGAAGAAAAAATCAACAGCCCGTCATTCGGTTATGATAAATTTATTTCAGCTAGTCACTCTGTATGAGAAACCAACCTTTTCAGATTGCCGTCACATAATGGAGAGAAAAAATTCACATAATGGAGAGAAAGAATTATACAAATATTCTTCAATGGATTCTTACTCGTTTAAAAAAGAAATTATCACATCACCAACAATACCAATAGCAGTACTGATGCCATAAATTTCATTCTACTATTCTTATCACTTTCAATTTTCTATTATTAAGCTTTATAATATGATTTTAAATCTGTTTTAATAACGGCTTTTAAAAATTATTTCATTTCGTTTATTTAATAGCTGGCTAATAAATATATACCTAATGATTATTATTTTTTCTTCCCAGTAAAGGCTGGACCAACTGTTGAAGCTTCCAGGAGTAGAAGATTTCTTAATAAATCTCCACTTAATTATATATATATATATATATATATATATATATATATATATATATATATATATATATATATCACTTTCCGGCCGCGTGCCGGACTGTCAATGATCAATGGCAGACTTGAGGCAGGGCCACCTTCGGGTGGGCGAGCTGCATCATTGTCACCTTTGTCACCCTTGTATAGCACTGGAACTTGCTGTTCAGTTTAAGCTATAATCAGGCATCCGTACCTGGACCTATGTTTGGGTCCATGTCCAGATTTCACTAAGTGGGACGATGACCAGCGTAGTCACGTAGGGCTCGAGCCTCGGCTCGTGCTCGACCTTCCCTTCCTCTAATCCCCACTTTAAACCGACCTTCGGATCATTGACCTCGTGTCAGGACCTAGTCTGGTGAGAGGCAGACACACACACACACACACACACACACACACACACACACACACACACACACACACACACACACATATATATATATATGTATATATATATATATATATATATATATAGAGAGAGAGAAACTATATATACATATATATATGTAAAGAAAAAATATCTGTCAAGAAACTATGTATATCTATACATATAAATAAACTATATATATATATATATATATATATACTATCTCGCGTGGCCACACTGATGAGTTGTGATGCAGAGAAACAGTTTGTCTGTGGATGATAATATATATGCTCTCACCCCAGGGTTGTTGAGCACTCTCGCGAATGAGTTAACAGTTACCACTGACGTAATGCCAATCTTTTTTAACGAATTGAGCACTCCGGTCTCCGTTAGCGTAAATGTAAACAAAAGGAAAATTAATGCATATATGTTAAATTCTCTCACCTATTTTGAGAGTGCTGTTGGCTGTGACGTTATGTCATCAGTCTTACGTGAAGCTTACCGGGCTTCGATCCTAACTTGAAGCATTTCGCATGTCAATCTATACTTATGAGTTGAGATACAACGAAACAGTCTGGGGATGACTATATGTACGTATAAAAAGAAATAATATATAAATATAAGAAACTATATATGCAAATATGTGTATAAAATATACAAAATTATAATTCAAAATTTTTTTTTAAGTATATGTTCTTTCTTGGCCTATCAACCCTCGTGGGTTATCTAATGCCAAATCATCCTTTTAAAAGAACAGGAAAGTTGGCGACTTTAGTCGAGGGTGATCTGAAGGCTCCCTTTTCAATAGTTACTACACCGAGGTGTAGGGGAGGGCACTACTCCATTCCCAGAATTGCTCCACTTTACCCATGATCCTCATCTTATAATGCTGAGTGCTAAGTAAGGCGGCATCAAGTACTATTTTTTGAGTTTTTGGTATGACTCGACCTGGGATTGAAGTTATATTAAGTTATATATATATATATATATGACTTTCAGGTGATATGTATTTATATATATATATATATATATATATGATAGATATTTATATAAATATATATATATATATATATATATGATATGTATATATATATATATATATATATATATATATGATATGTATATATATATATATGATATGTATATATATATATGTATATATATATGATATGTATTTATATATATATGATATGAATATATATATATATGATATATATATATATGATATGAATATATATATATATATATGATATGAATATATATATATATATATGATATATATATATATATATATATATATTTCACCTACCTATGTATATTTCTCTTTCTTTCACCTTCTTTATCCCTATATTTATCTCTCATGCATATTTATAACTGAAAGTCAGACACACACGAATGACAGATACGTAGTTACAAAGAAGCGTATGAATGTATAGATATTTCGAATATATATATAATGTCCAATAAATAGGAATAATATATGGTGGAAATTGATTTCGATTAGCTTAACTACAAACAGCTGGAAATATCAGCTTTTATGTATTTGCCAAGTCAGCTTTTTATAGTGTGGTCGTTAGTGCTCAGATCTAAAAGGGATTATAGTTTTTTTTGACACGTTTTCGATTGGATGCACCAAAGATTTCATGGCTTTGGCTAAATTGATGGGAAATTATCGATTAAATTGACCTGTGATCTAAAAAATAAGGTGTTTGTGGAAAGTAACGCAAAAAAATTACGTAAATAAAAAATATGGTTAAAAATAGCAAAAAAACAAAAACAAAAAATAACCCCCAAAAAACAAAAAATAAAAAACTTCCCCACCAAAAAAATCAAAAGCAACCCCTTCCCTCCCTCTAAAAATCAAACCAAAAAACAGAAAATAAAAAAAGAAAAAAAAGAAAGAAAAGAAGAAACGTAGAAAATTAATTTCTTCCTCTCTTCCTTAGCTCCTTCTTTCTTTCTTTGGTCTCTTTTTGTTTGTTTGTTTGGTTCTTTCTTTCTCTCTTAAACTTTTTCTTCATCTTTTTTCTTTCTTTCTTTCTTTCTTTCTTTCTTACCTGAATAAGCACTTTCCCAAGGGAACATAGCTCCTTTATAACCTTTCATTGTTGCTCTGGCTTTTGCTGCATCTAAAGTCCTTGTTCTACTCTGCATTAAGATTTTGCCAATGTCTGCATGCAACATAAGAATGGAAGGATACATCCAAGTATCCTGGTCCCAAAAAACATGTCCACCATAATCCTACAGTTTAATAGAAAATAAAATAATAATCAATATGCAAATTATATACATACATCTATATATACATATATATATTACTAATTCATTTGCACTCAGTCAAATGGTTCCAAGTATTGCTATGTAACGACAATGTAACAAGTATTGCAATGTAACACCAATAATTCAAATTTTGGACATAGATAAAGAGTTTCAAGTATTCTTATCTAACACTAGTAGTTTTATTTGCACACTGTAAAATGGTTTCAAGCATCGTTATGTAACATTAACTATTCAATTTAACACTTGTCATTTGTTTGCACACAGTTAAAGTATTAAATAGTTCTATTTTATATATAGAGAGTACCCTAACAGGTACCACTACTCCGAGACAGAGTGGACCTGGGAACAATTTCAACGAAGGGGTACTCCACATTCCCCAAAGCTCCAGAACTGAAGCTTCACCATCATTTTTTTTGTGTCATAACAGGACACTCGATGCGGGGAAAAAAGTCTAACCCCTCTGCAGAAATTCAACAGCCACAACCTACTGGGCTGTCTGCTGGCAGGTCAAAGGTCATTCCTTATTACTTGTATTATATTTCCCAATATCTCCTGTCATGTATTTCTTGGAGATGAGATGGGCATTGCCTATTTACTGCCTTTAATTAAAAAATAACCATTAAGGACTGAGAACACACACACACATTGTTTAGTTTCTTTGTTTAATGACATATCAGCCTTCGTTGGTTATTTAATGCCAAAGTCATCCTTCTAGCAGAACAGTAGTAATACTATTTAGCCCATAACTGAGTGGATAAGGAGGTTCATATCTTTCCCAAGGGTATTTGTTCAGAAAGTGAACATAATAGCGCAACTGGAGTTCGAACTCGCTAACTACGATTCCACAGTCCAGCGCTTTAACCATTGCACGACGTTGACACTCCCTATATATATTGTAATGGTTTATAGCTATCACTAGCTCACTTGCTGAGTCGATGATAGACCAAAGTTTGTGGTATTATTAAATAGTGCTCAATATGAATGATAGTGCTGTTTATATATATATATATATATATATATATATATATATATATATATATATATATATATATATATATATATATATCTATATATCTATATATATATTATGGTATCTATGACTTTGGGTTTCATGCTTTATGCATTGATCAACCTGATGAATACGAAAAGCATAAAACCCAGAGTCACAGATATCATCATGTAATATATATATATATATATATATATATATATATATATATATATATATATATATATTCTATCTCTGCATCTCTTTATAAGGGAATTATTGGGAAAACGAGATATTTCAGTATATTTTTATAAGGTACCTCTAGATTTGTGTGCCAATGAAAATGAAATTGGTTTCTCGTCGATTCAGCTATCGGGAGTCGAGTTCTGGAAACTTTTTTAATATCTCAACTTGAAAAACTTTTCAGATCTTATATCATTTATCTCCCTTGTCTTTCCCTGTTTTGAATTTAAACCAGACCTGAAAAGGTTTATTTCTGCATGGAAAATATTTAGATTTCTAATAAAGTCCTCAGATAATTTAAATTAATAAAGCGACTTTGAAAAGCAATACTCCTTGTAGTCAAAAAAGTCAATTTACAAAACTTATCTACTGATAAATAACTGACAATAACTTATTATTTACACAGGTATCGACACTTCTGTCTAAAGTATAGTATCTGTGCGCTCTGCCAAGTGTCAAAATGTCGCTCTCCAGAGCTTAGGGTCAGAGTGTAGTATCTGTACCCGCCAATATCCCGGTATTTAAAAAAAATCTGTCTATATATTGTTTAATTGTTTTATGTTTGGATATATGTATAGGGTGTCTCAATAGACATGGGACACATGTGACTGCGAATAACTCTACTATGTTCTTTTTTGTTTCAGATTTGAAAAATAGTATACTATAACAAATATTAATCCTCGGACAAAAGAGGGAAAAATATTTGCGTCTCTACTTATTTGGAGGCAAAAATAATTCAAAACTGTCTCAAAATAGATCCAACCCATTAATATGATGATTTATTACTTAGACAAGAAATACACACAAAAAAAGATTGTATTTCCTGGAAGCTGATATAATAACAATTTAAAAAAACATTAATTTGATGTCTAGCTCAAAAGATATATTTTTTACAGGACGTGTTCCAAATGACTGCCATTGCGCTTGTCTCAGTCAAAGATCATTATCATCGTATCTATTTTGTAACAGTAACCAAGCAAAAACAGCACATCATAGCGAGATTTTTACTTGTATAATGCGCTAAATATTGTTTAATTTAGAAATGTCCAAATCGTAACTGAATCATAATTCTCTGGGCCCTGTATTCGCACGGAGCATTTTTTGATTTACCAAAAGTCTCAATATAACAATATAACTGAGATATTTCTGAAAGGCTTTAGAGACTCCTTCGCTCTTCTGGATGACACAGCGTGAACCAAAGATTAATAATTAAAAAATCCAAAAGAAAAAAAAAAGGAAAAAGAAAACCAAAGCAATAAAAATCCAAAAAAACAAAAGAAAAAAAATTAAAAGAAAAACAATAAAAAGCAAACAAATACAAAACATAAAAAATGAAACAAAAACAAAACAAAACAAAAAAGACAAAATAAAGCAAAAAAAAAAAAATTAAAGATAAAAAAATAAAACTAAACATGTTGTTATAACACCGTAATATCATATTACAGAGCAGTAAGAACGGGTTGATTGGGTGAAATTGCAAAAAAGAAAAAAAACAAACTTTATGAGTGTATGTGTGTGCGTGTATATGTATGCACGAATGTGTGTGTCTGTGCGAATGTGCACATGGATGTATGTGTGAGTGTGTATGCGCGTGTGTGTGCGAGTGTATATGTGTGTATACGCGTGAGTATGTATGTGTGTGTGTTTGTGTGCGCATGAGTGTGCGTGCGTGTGCGCGCGTGCGCGCCTGTGTGTGTGTGTGTGCTTATGTGTTTGTGTGTTTGTGTGTGTGTGTGTGTGTGTGTGTGTGTGTGCGTCTCCTATTACTATAATGGAATTTTGAGAGAAATTTTTATCCACTGCATATCATACTCATGATTTTAGCATTATTTTCCGATTGAAAAGACAATTTTCTTTCTTTCTCTCTTCCATCCTTTATTTTTTTTTTGTTCGTTAGTTCTACATTTTCTTTCTTTTTTTCTTTAGAAGCTAACTTTTTCATCCCTTTCTTTCTTTCTTTCTTTCTTTCTTTCTTTCTTTCTCATCCCCTTCTTTTTTTTCCCCTTCTCCTATTTCTTTCTTTCTTTCTTTCTTTCTTTCTTTCTTTTTCGTCCCCTTCCGTTCATTCTTTCTTTCTTTTGAGGCTAACTTTTTCATCCCTTTCTTTCTTTCTTTCTTTCTTTCTTTCTTTCTTTCTTTCTTTTGTAGCTAACTTTTTCATCTCTTTCTTTCTTTCCTCCCCTCTGCTATTCTTTCTTTCTTTCTTTCTTTCTTTCTTTCTTTCTTTCTTTCTTTCTTTCTTTCTTTCTTTCTTTCTTTCTCATCCCCTTCTTTCTTTTTTCCCTTCTGCTATTTCTTTCTTTCTTTCTTTCTTTCTTTCTTTCTTTCTTTTTCGTCCCCTTCCGTTCATTCTTTCTTTCTTTTGAGGCTAACTTTTTCATCCCCTTCTTTCTTTCTTTCTTTCTTTCTTTCCTCCCTTCAGCTCTTTCTTTCTTTCTTTCTTTCTTTCTTTCTTTGTCCCCTTCTGTCTTTCCCCCCTTTCCATTCTTTGTTTGTTTGTTTGTTTGTTTGTTTGTTTCTTTCTTTTGTAGCTAACTTTTTCATCTCTTTCTTTCTTTCCTCCCTTCTGCTATTCTTTCTTTCTTTCTTTCTTTCACTTACCTGTTCAGTTCCATGAGCCAATCCTCCGGGTGAAAGACCCACAAAACCAGGCCATTTAGTCTTTTCTCGTGTGGGTAGCGAGCTAAAGAGATAATATTGGGCCGCGTATGTCACCTGTGCCAGCTCCAAATCACCTTTGATATCAATGAATCCTCTTTTCCAGAGGGCTTCCCACGCGGACTTGTGACGCGCGAACAAAGTCTGCCTTTCTGACCAAACTTTAGCTGTCAATTCGAAACAAAATTCACTATTATTGCGGCAGTTTAATAATAAAAAAAAAGGAACACCCACACTTAAAAAAACCCTGAACAACACCCCCAAAAACAAGCCCTGAAAATTGGCAAAAATAATTAAAGTCATTTAAAGAAAATTAGTGTTAAAATCTATTATTTCAAAAATCCGATTTTTAAAACCAGCGAAACAGCTGTTCATGATAATATTGGTGCTTCTATTCGAGTGTCACAAATGGGGTAACGGTTTTTCCTAAACTGAAAATAATAGATTTGAAGACTTAAAGACCGTCCTATCAAAAGAGAGGTTTTAAAGATGCTTCAACCAATGGAAAACTCACTGGAATAAGTGAGGTTCAATGCTAAAACAACTATTTTGAGGAAAATTCATCATTAGTTCATTATTCATTCTGTATTAGTAAATACAGCTTCAGTCTCGATACCCTTTGAAATAACCTCCTTTATGATAATGATAATAATAATGATACTTACTCCTTGCCAGACAACTAAAAAAATCGTTCAACGTAGGGGTGACGCTGATACCAATTGTAGTTGGCGCACTTAGAACGTTCCTCAAAAGCATGAAAAAAGAACTGGAGGATTCGGAAAACAGTAGAAGAATCGAAACCATCCCAACTACAGCATTATTAAGATCGGCTAGAATACTGAGAAGAGTCCTGGCGATCAGAGGAAGAATCAAGACCATTGTTAAGATTGGCTTGAATACCTAGAAAAGTCCTGGAAATTTGAGGAGACTTGCAATCATTCAGACTCCAATGAAAGACCACCAGCTGACTCAAGAATTCGCCAAAAAGTGAATAATAATAATTATCAAAAAAAAAAAAAAAAAAAAAAGTAAAAAAGAAAAAGAAAAAAGAAGAAAAAAGAACCTGCCGAATAGTGGACTTTGCCATTCAGAGTCAAATTAAAAGAAAGCGAAAAGAGAGATAAGTACCTAGAACTTGCTAGAGAACTGAAAAAAAAAAACAAACTATGGAAAATAAAAGTGACGGTGATACAAATTGTAATTGCCGCGCTAGGTACAGTCACAAAACGACTGGTACAGGGACTGGGGGAATTAGAAACAAGAGACCATCCAAACTACGGGATTATTAAGATCGGACAGAATACAAGAAAGAGTCCTGGAGACATGAAGAGACTTGCAGTCACTCAGAGTCCCGTGGGAAAGCACTAGCTAACGCTGGTGTGAAGAATTCTCAAATGAGTCTAATAATAATAATAATATGGTTTGCTATATATATATATATGTATATATAAATCATCATCCTTATCATGTCGTGCCTCTAGCACGGATTTCCCTGAGTCTCACTCGCCATTCGTCTCTATCGTCCATCACTTTCGGCAGGTCTTCGAGGCTACAACCCGTGTCAACACAGAGCTGCTGTAGATAAGTTCTAGCTTGTCGTTCAAATAAAGAATGCTCAATATCGGTGATAAACCACTTGCAAATCTAAAATTGAATTGCGTAGATACAGAGTAAACTGCGTTTGGTGACTTCCATTTTCTCGTGCACACGGTCATCAGACCAAGAGGCCCCCACATGGTGGCTATCCCTTTATATTCAGCTTGTGTGAAGCAGAATATACGTAATTTAGCTTGCGGGATATTCTAGGAAGTTTCCTTTAGTTTATACTGGTTTTTGTTTATATTTACGAAGATCGATTGTGTTTTTATCTTCCAACGTGTATATTTACGTTGTCATATTGCATGAATTTATTAACTCTGTTATGTTTGATTTGTTATTCTGTAGTATTTCTATTTATTTATTTATATTATCTATTTATATCTATTTTTATTCATATATTATTCATTTATTTATATCATGTTTATCTATATTATTTATTTATTTTTATTTATTTATTCTTATTATTTCATTTATTTTTTATTTTGTTGTATTTTTATTATTATTATTTTTATTTATTTAATTATTATAATAATTCTTCTCTTTTGAGAGTTATTCACACCAGCGTTAGCTGATGGTTTCTCACTGGAGTTTAAGTGACAGCAAGTTTCCACAATTATCCTGGATTCTTCACAGTATCGTGGTTGATCTTAGTAATACTGTAGTTTGTTTGGTCTTCACTCGTCCTCTTATTTCCAAGTCCTTCCGTCCCTTTACCAATCCTTTGGTGATTGTATCGAGCGGACAAATTACGATTGGTATCATCGTCACTTTCATGTTTCATAGATTTTAGTTCTCTAGCAAGGTCTAGGTACTTATCTCTCTTTTAGTTTTCTTTTAATTTGACTCTGTGGCCAGTCGGAACGTCAAAGTCCACTATTCGGCAAGTTCTCTTTTTTTTTGTTGACTACTACTTGGTGTGGTAGTCTGGCCGAGATTAGGTGGTCTATTTGTGTCTCAAAATCTCAGAGAATTTTGTGCGTCTTATTCTCCAGGACGGATTCAGGTTCTACATATACCACATGTTCATATGATCATATTTCAATTTCTTGCACAATTCCCAGTGGATCACCTTGCCCACTCAGTCATGTCTAGGCTTATACTCTTTATGCGCTAATTTGCTGCATCTGCTTATCATGTGATTGGTCACTTTGTCTCTATCACCACACAACCTTTTATTATTATTATTATTATTATTCACTCATTAGAGCTTTTCACATCAGCGTTAGCCGATGGTTTTTCCCTGGAGTCTGAGTGACAGCAAGTTTCCTCAAGTCTCCGTTCTCAACAATGCTGTCGTTTGGATGGTCTCCACTCGTCCGCAAACTTCCAAGTCCTCTAGTCCCTTTAGCAATCCTTTAGTTACTGTTCGAAACGCACCAATTACAATTGGTATAATTGTCACCTGCATGTTCCACAGTTTTTTCAATTCCCTAGCAAGGTCCAGGTACTTCTTTTCACATTCTTTCAGTTTTATTCTATGGTCAGCAAAGTCGACTATTTTTGTTGATTATTAGTAAGTCTGGTCTTCTGGCCGGGATTAGGTGATCCGTTTGTATGTTAAAGTCCCATAGGAGTTTATGCGTGGCATTTTCTAGGACAGGTGCTGGGTTGTGCATATACCATTTGTTAGTATGGTCGAATTTAAATTCCTTACACATTTCCCAATTAATCACCTTGCCGACCCAGTCTTAACTCGCCTTATACTCCCTCTGTGCTAATTTGCTGCATTCGCTTATTATATGATTGATGGTTTCATCTCTGTCACCACATAGCCAGTATTTGCTATTTTGTTGAGTCTTATCTATTCTCGCTTTGATATGATTGGTTTTTATGGCGCTGTCTTGTGCTGCTATTAGGAGAGATTCTGTTTCTCTCTTAAAGTTTCCTTTTCTTAGCCATGTCCAAGTTTTGTCTTGTGAGATATCGTTTATTATTATTATTATTATTAATATTTATTTTTTCATTTAATTTTTTGGGTTTTATTGTCATTTAGTTTAATTAGTCTTTGGAATCGTAACTTTCCAAGTGACTTAGTAGGCATGTATTTTCATGCCTACATTTGGATATAAAAAGAAGAAAGAAAAAACATGTATTTACTAACCTTTGTGGAATGCTTCTACGACTTGTTCTCGCGTTTCTCCAATGGCTGTGAAGAAAAACATTTTCTGGTGATGAGATCGAACGGTGATCAAAGACGGAACGTCACTAAATAAAATGTGAACATGAGAACGTTTCACGTCGTACTCTTCGGGTTCTGTATTCGTTCCATGATAATAGCTACAACGAAAAATAATTTATTCCAACTAAATTCACATATAAATGATATGGGAAAATAAATAAATAAAAAAGCATAATAAATTTGCAAAATGCATCTTAGATAATATTAGTAGAGTGAGTCAAATATTTAGCAATATTTCAGTTTGATTTAGTTTGGTTTTCTGGCATATCAACCATTGTTGGTTATTTAATGCCAAATTATGTTTTTACAAATACATGATTAGTAAATACGTTTTGTAGATACACACAGTTAAATAATTAAACAGTTCTATTTCTAACAATTCAATTTAGCATAAGTCAATTAAGTTAAATGGTCCCAAGTATTGCTATGTATCACTAACAATTCAATTAAACATCCGTCATTTGTTTACACACTGTTAAATGATCAGTCAGTTCTGTTTCAAACAATCAAATTCAGCGTAAGTGATTTGTTTGAACTCAGTTTAAATGTCAAACAGTTCTATTTAACGCATAGATAAGACCCTATCAGGTGCTACCACTCCGAGCAAGAGTGGACCTGAGAACGATGACAATGAAGGGGTACTCTGTATTCCCCAAAGGTCGAGATTGTTTTGTGTCCTATCCTGGAAACTCGTTTGGGGGGTGTTTTACTCCTCTGCAGAGATGCAATTGGTGTATTCTATAGCCCCAGCCGACTGGACCACCAGGAAACTCGTTGGAGAGGTGTCTCACTTCTCTGCAGAGATACAGTCAGTGTATTCCACTGTCCAAACCGACTGGGCTGACAATATTTTGGTATTAGCTACTTTGCAATGTATATATTCCATGATCAAAACAGTTTAAGCCACAGAAGAGACCCACCGTAGCTGGTAACATCGTGGTAACTGGGTTGCAAGAATCTTGACAATTAGACAAGGTTGGCTAAAACCAAAACCGTGGATTCTAAAGCTGTACTCCAAACTATGAAAGCAATTCCAGCGAATACCACTCGGAGAGTATCAGGTGAGCTCAGTATGTCACAGTCCAGTATAGTTCATCATGTTCACAATATCGGAGAAAGTATCCAGAGCTGCCAAATTGTGCCTCATACTACTAAAATATTGCAAAACTTTTGACTCACCCTAGTAAATGATTGTTAGGCTTTAGAATATTCATAACAATACGACATCATAGAAAGTTGTATAATAAAATCAAAGCCAACAATAATTATATTGTATACTCATAATGTGTGAATATACATGGATTAAAAATGACAATAACCCTTTTTTTATAAAAAAATCTCTCTCTCTTTATTCAGAGTCAAATCTCTGTCGTGTGTGTGTGTGTGTGTGTGTGAGAGAGAGAGAGAGAGAGAGCGAGAGAGACGGACGGTGACTGAGAGACAAAGACAGACTGCTATATGGACCCATAACTTCTTCTCTTGACCATACGACGTTGTGTTATCTTCAAGACCCTACTTAACACTTCTGCTTCTTGGCCGGGTGTTACTCAACTAGAAGCTGCTATAAGCCGCTGCTCCATCGGGTGCTCTTCGTGACTGCAAGCTGGCACTGACTGACTCACACTGCCTCCAACTGACTAGGACCCTCACGCGGGCATCTGCATATATCCTTTCATCCACGACTTCCGATCAACCACGTGGCTGCTTCCGCTTATTTACACAGGTGCGTCCTGTTCAGAAAAATCTCTGATTGACAGCTCAGTCAAGGGTCAATATGCAACAATTATGGGTTATAAGATAAAACAATCATTAAGAAGTACCTTTAGTTAATCTGCATTAATTAAAGATTAATTAAAGATTGCCAGCAAAGCATTTATTTGAGAGCCTCCTTTTAGATTTTTCATCTTCTATCAGAAAATCTGATATTTGTGTATGGAATAAACTACTGATATCACTATGAAAGACAGCACTTTTTAAAACTTGGTGGTTTTAAATGAAATCATATAAATTTCTTGTACGTAAAGCTGATCTTTAACAATTGATCATCATCATCATCAAGTCGCGCGGCTAGCACAGATTTCTCTGACTCTCTCTCTCTCCAACCGTCCCTATCATCCATCACTTCCGGTAGGTTTTCCAAACTACATCCTATGTCCGTACATAAATCTTGCTGGTCGGCCAAAACTGGTTTGTCCATGTGTTGGGGGTCTATAGAAGAACGTCAATGATGATTTCATCCTTGATTCTATAACAGTATTCTGCATGCGTTCTTTGTCTTACTTGGATAGTTTTAAAGATTGAAGGTAGGTGGCCATACAGCTGTTGTTTCATGGATTGCTGCTTCGAGGATTTGTTCAATATAGCAAGTAGTAAACAAATTCATATTCCTCAGCAGTAGTATTTCATTTCTGAAAGGGATGTTGATATGTGCATAGCGAAGGCGTGAACTGCAATCCATAGGCTATCGATTATATGGGAGTTTGATCTATTCGATAAAATAAACCAAGTAGCGGTTATGTCAGTACTATTGTATAGATGCACCACATGGACGCTGACAAAACGCATAGAGAAAAAGCTGGATGGGAATGACATAAGAACTGAGGCGTATTTTCTAACATTTTGATTTTTACGTTGGGTGTTCAAAAACTATCAAGGTTGAAGCTATGTTTTTTTGAATGACCAACGACTAAACTATCGACGTGAGGTACAATCCGGCAGCTACAGATACTTTTGCTGAAGTCGTGAAGATGACGGATCTCACTGTGAGATGCCCAGCTCACCTGGTACTCTCAGGATGCTACCAGCCAGATTTGATAAGACCGCAGCCCCGAAATCTACGGTTTTAGGCCTACCTACGAGGTGCATACGATAAGTTTCCAGACTTTTTTCGTATGGACACTTTTATTGATAGTACACATATGAAAATCTAGTCCCCTTCGAAGTAACCTCCTTCGGATGCAATGCACTTGTTTTACCGTTCCAAAAACTTCTGGAAAGCCCCATGGAAGTCCTCTTGTGTGCGCGTGTCAATGATCTTCGTCACAGCCTTTTGCATCTCCTCAATTGTCTCATAACGACAGCCTCTGAGCTTCGGGAATAAGCAAAAGTCACTGGGAGTAAGGTCTGGACTATAGGGAGGGTGAGGAACTGTCTTGATGCCCATCTTGGTCAAATAGTCTGTGACAAGAATGGAGTTGTGTATTGTCCTGGTGGAAATGCCACTGACCCGATTTGAAGAGTGCTGGCCTCTTCCCAAGGAATCTCTTCCTGAACTCCCTTAAAACCTCAACATAGTAAACCTAACCCTAACCCTTTGGCCAATCAACTCTGGTGTATTGACTTCCTTACTCCTCCCACGCCTCTCATAATCCCTCACACACTCCCTGTCTTCCTTGAATCTCTTATGCCACTCAAAAACTGATGCTCGATTCATGCAAGATGCTTCAAAAGCAGTCTGAAGCATTCCATACGTTTCTGTGGCAGCATTTTTTCCAAGTTTAAAACAGAATTTTATTGCATATCGTTCTTTCTCACGTCCAGATTGCATTTTTGAAATTCACCAGCTGTGACAATCAGGCTTTAGTAGGGTGTATTCCAATTCGTGCTGTATCTGTTGATTTGAACCTGAAATCATAAAAATTGATCGGTAATCTCATAAGATGTATAGCAATAACATACTGAATTTTCAAGTGTCTACAACAATGTTAAATGCCCATACGAAAAAATTCTGGAAACATATCGTATGCACCTTCTAACTTTGCCTGATCGTCGAGGTTCTTGCAATCCAAGCAAAATTTCTTGAACCATCTGATGACTGCACTTTTACGTTTTGCTCAACAAATCTTTTTTGTTGTTATCTCGGCTTCTTTCTTTCCTTCTTTCTTTCTTTCTTAATGGTATATCAACCTTTATAGGTTAATGCCAAAGCCATCCTTCTAAAAGAACAGTAGTAGTACTATTTAACCCATAGGTAGGAAAATAAGGGGGTTCATATCTTTCCCAAGGGTATTTGTCCGAAAGTGAATGTAATAGCGCGATAGGAATTTGAACTCATTTACTACGATCCCGCAGTCCGTCGCTTTAACCATTACACCATTATGTTCTACCCTCGTTTTTTCAGTGTTATGGCCCAGTTCGAACTTGTGAAGCATAAGTTCCCGAATTAGCCAACGTTACTCGTTTATCTGTGTGGTTTTGAAATTACATATAGAGTGAAACAATGCAGAACATGTCAGCGCACTAACTACTGTCATGATACTACTAACAGGACCAGGTACCCGCCACTGCTTGAACTGCCTCGGTCATGTGATACACGCGCCGCAAACTACTAGAATATAAATTGTAGAAATTTTACCTATACCTTTCCCAGGGCTATGTGAAATACAAACGGATTCATCCCGGATTTGAACCTGGGTCGTTATGTCCATTTTCAACAATGGTAACCATTACACCACGGGCGCCTATCATACGCATGTGTCTATGAGATAAACCGACTATATATACTGCAGGGATGTGTCACTAAGACACCCACGCTGATTCCAATACGCCCAAACTGATTGGTTAGCCGGTCGGCCCAGTCAGCGACGAGCTCCGAAGATAAAATAGCAGCCGTCATTGAAGACAAATCAGTCGCAGTCTGGCATAGATACAGCCGGTTGCATTGAAACTTTGTTCATAGAACTTAACGAATGATTCCCCTTTTTGTTCTGGAACTTAACAGAAACAATATATATATATTTTCTTTCTTATATAAAAAATATTTTTTTCTTTTATATATATATATATATATATATCATCATCATCGTGTCATACTGCTCGCATGGATTTCCCTAACTCTCTCTCGCCTTTTGTCTTTATCATCCATCGCTTCCGGCAGGTCTTCCAGACCACATCCTGTGTCCGTACAGAGCTGTTGTTGTTAAGCTCTCGGTGGTCGTCCTACACTTGCAGGTCCGTATGAAGAGGTCAACCGGAGAACGTCGCTTATGAGTTCATACTTATTTCTTCAGTAGTGTCCTGTGTGTCTTGTTCGTCTAATTTGGATGGTTGTGGAGATGGGAGGTAAGTGGCCGTGCAGCTGCTGTTTTGTGGAATGTTGCTTTCAGGATTTGTTTAATATAGCTCGTAGCATCCTTGTGCATTTGTCGTCAAGCTTTTTCTCTATACGCTAAATTAGCATCCATGTGGTGCATCCATACTGTAGTATGGACACAACCACTGCTTGGAAAAATGCGTTAAGGTCCCGTAATCATATAAATCTTCACATATTTGGTAATAGATAATGCCTAATGATATCCGTTTTGACTGTATGATATTCCACTAGAAATAAGAAAATTTTGATATCTTTCGTTTAGAAAAAACTAACTTTTATCATTAATGTCAGGGGCGTATTACAGCAAATAAAGATAAAAAAATAAAAATATGTATCCTGCGAGCTGAAACCCACTGATTTTACCCCCTTATCCTTTCTGTGGGTGTCCTTGTGGGGTAATGGTTAAAGCGATGGACTGCGGAATCGTAGTACGTGAGTTCGTACTCCAGTCGCGCTATTACGTTCACTTTCGGGCAAATACCCTTGGGAAAGGTATGAACCCCCTTATCCTCCCAGCTATGGGTTAAATAGTACCACTACTGTTCTTTTAGGAGAATGGCTTTGGCATTAAATAACCTACAAAGGTTGATATGCCATTAAACAAAGAAACCAAACCTTATCCTTTCTGCAATGCATTAGATAGCATCACTGCTGTTCTACAAGTATAACTTTGGAATTAAATAACATCTTAAGGTTGATACGCCATCAAGTAAAGAAAGCAAATCATTGATTTTATTTATCATCTTGTATAAGCAATAATTGTAGTTTCGTTTAACCTTTGGATATATAAACTATTGATCAATTATTTTTTCCATTTTGTAACTTTTTATTTTTATGTTAATTTCATTTGACTTCATTCTGTTTCCGGTAGCGGTCGAAGATTGTATCGACCAAGAATGTTGCGATAAATAAACTAGAAAGTGGAGGTGCCCGTGGTGTAATGGTTATCGTCGTAGGAAATGGACACGGCAACACGAGTTCAAATCCTGGACGAGACTGATTGCATTTCACATAGCACTAATACCCTTGGGAAAGGTATGAATCCAATTATTCTCCCTCCAGCTATGGGTAAATAGTAGGGCAGACTACGTTCTTCAGCCTTGGTGAGGCAACTAGTCTAGGAGAAGGAAAACTCTGAATTCAAACCTGTTAAACTCTGCTTAAAAAAACTGACCTTGTGTCATATCCTGCCCAAGCGGAGGGGTTGGGTAAATATGGATAAATAAACTAGAAATAAGTCAAAAATTAATAATGAAAACACGTTATCTCCGAATCTCCAACAACTAAAGATAAATAAATATTTCTGCCGTCCTTTCAGAAATCGAATTGATGATTTTAGCCGTTTGAAGAAAGACACATTAAAACAGAAATCTCCTCTTATTTCGTTAACGGGCTGAAAGCTTAAATTTTATCCAACTTCAGAGACTCTCTTTGGTTAAATACTTGAAGTTTTAAAGCGATTCGTGGGAGAGAAAGAGAAAAGAAATGGGAGCTTCTTTTTTTTGTGCTTGTATCTTCTGCTTGTAAATAATATGAAATCTTACGTGACATTCTGTTGTCCTGTTATTTTACCGGGGACGTATGTTCCTTTGAGGTCAGCGCTGTCGGTAAGATTCATATCCAATGATATATGGAGTGATCGGGAAAGATTCTGAACAATTTCAATTTCGACTACCATGACTTCTTCCAGTTTTCGATGAGCGTAGATACGTTGGATTATCTGAAAATCTTTCCCCATCATTACTCTCATGAACACACCTGAAATGCAAATATGTATAAATGTTATTTTGAAAAATCTGACGTTCTCTTCTCTATAGGAGAAAGCAAGCCAACAACAATTAGCGTGGCAGTAATTTTTCTGAAGAAAAAAAAAAGAAAGAAAAAAAAGGCGAATAAAAGATACATCTATTTCATTAAACATATCATCCTCACTTCGTTTATTTTAGACAATTATTTGGAAAGGTGAGATTTTGAGTAACTTATCAATGAGGTATATTTTGTTTTTGTATTTGGGTTTTCGTCATCTGTAGTTGTTACATAATGTAATTAACTTAGTAAAGTAAGTGTAGAATTGAAAATATATTTATTAAAAATTAACTGGTAATTTGTTACAAGAAGTGTCATGGAAAATAACCAGTGATATGATAAACTAGACTTGACTCCAGGCTGACCTTTTTAGCAGTTATCTGATTGGTTTGTTCTGTTGTGAGAACGAGTCAGTTAGGCAGAGTTAACATTAGAGCAGACCAACGACCGTAAAGAATGGACGCCTGAATTGTTATTCTTCCAGCCGTACGGTTGACGTTGGAATTTGGGTGGATAAAGACGTCGAAAATCAAAGTCTTTGTGTCCATTCATAATAACAGAAGTGGACACCAAGACCAAGATAAACCCAAGACTACCCGAAGAAGTCCCAGATAGAAGACTTGAGAATCCGGCCAGATAGATAAAAATAAGAAAAAGAAAAATGTGTATATAACAGTCTGAGAATTAATTTTTTATTTATTGCGGACCTTTTTGTCCTCATCTTGGTAGTTTTTTGTATTGCTTCTTCTTTTCACTACGTTTCGGCCAAATTTCACCTCTGGCCTTCTTCAGGTGATTTACCGCGACCTCGGATAGGAATGCTGAGTCTTGTAACCGTATCCCCAGTAATTACTGCCTTCCATAGTTGAGTCTCTACGGTTCCAGGTGAGCATTGTCAGAAGATAGCGGTTTCAAATCCTACCCAAGCCGGCCAGAGGTTTACTTGGTCAAAAACGTGGTGCGATAGACAACAACTATGGAAGGCAGTAATTACTGGGGATACGGTTACAAGACTCAGCATTCCTATCCGAGGTCGCGGTAAATCACCTGAAGAATGCCAGAGGTGAAATTTGGCCGAAACGTAGTGAAAAGAAGAAACAACACAAAAAACTACCAAGATGAGGACAAAAAGGTCCGCAATAAATAAAAAATTAATTCTCAGATTAAGAAGCCTCATCTCAAAATGATTCCAATTAAAGATATAACATAGTGTTCTTCGATTTCTTTAACTATCTGTTTGGCCCATTTAGTCTTCTGGTTTTTACTGGCTTCGATTTATCTGGTTTGACTGCTCCTCGCAACAATCTGCTCTCTCTGTCTGTGTGTCTCTGATACCCGTTTTAAACCCCTAAGTATGTTGTACGATGTGACTTTACATAGGAATTGGAGTGTGCCATCTTGAATACTCAACGATATCTTTTCTACGTTAAACTGGGGCATTTCTTCTGGGTTTCGAGGTTAAGAAAATTCCGACTAACATTTAACCGACTCTTACATTAACAGCTTTTTTTGTTCTTCGGTCGGGAGAAATACTCCTCTTTTGTACTGGAAAATTAATAAGTTAGTTACTTGACAACATCCTCTGTGACGGGTCACTTCCTCTTGCCAAACACGGGGGTGATTCCACCTACAATCCGCTGAATGTTCTGAATCGGACATTTCTTGTGATAAGACGAAATGATTCGCTACCTGCCCACGTTGTGTTTTTAAGATCTGGACAACGAACCAAACGCTTATTGGAGTCGCTGATTAGCAAGTAGACGAATACTACAGCACAGTTAAGTAAGGAAAAAAAGCCGACCCCTAGAAATAGAGAACAAACACGGCTTTGCAATAATAACAATATCTAATATATATAAAAATACGTCGTTCAAAGTTCTTGCATTCAAAGTTCTTACATAAGGGGCACGTTCTGTCAGAGACCGTCAGTTATTTGTATGAAGCTTAGTCTATCTTCCACTTTCTATACTCTGGGCAGTCTTGTATAAAGGCAATCTTCAATGGCGGTTATGTTTGTTTTTCACAGCGTCGTATTTTAGGCGGTTTTCTCACTTGCTCTACTCAGGGCAGATTGATACAAGTTTAATAAAACCCAGAGCTTCAGGAGCTACACACCCCATGCCCTTCTTCTAATTCGGTTCTCACTCAGTTTGGTTCTCGTTCTTGTTCTCGTTCTGTCTACTTACCACTATTCTGGTTAATTTATGCGTACTCCCAACCAGGTTAGGGTTGGCGTTGGGGTTGACTTCAAATAATGGTCAACCTTGTTTGGGTAAACTCCAAACGAATTCCTGATCTAAATTTAGCTAAAAAATCTCTTTGATCTCATAACAACCTTGAAGTATCACCCTTTGTTTTCATAATTTCCTTTGTCATCAAAATAACTCGGCTCTTATGACAACTTGCCCTCTCATTAAAACAGCTCCAGGACTAAATCTTCACCATAATATGTAGTTTATTGTCCTAAAAAAGACACTAGTTTTATTTGACCCATTGATAGGACCCTAAGGGGTACCACCGCTCTGGGTCAAAATGGACCGGGAGTAATGGCAATGAAAGAGTACTCCACATTCTCTAAAGCTCCAAGACTGGAGCCTCACCATCAGATGGTTTAGTGTCATATACAGGTTACTAGTTCTATTTAATGTCAACCCTTGTTTATATATGTATATATATATATATACCACAGTCATGTTAATACATATATCACAATTATGTCGGGGGTGTCCTCGTGGTGTAATAGTTAAAGCGATGGACTGCGGAATCGTAGTACGCGAGTTCGTACTCCAGTCGCGCTATTACGTTCACTTTCGGGCAAATACCCTTGGGAAAGGTATGAACCCCCTTATCCTCCCAGCTATGGGCTAAATAGTACCACTACTGTTCTTCTAGGAGAATGGCTTTGGCATTAAATAACCTAAAAAGAGTTGATATGCCATTAAACAAAGAAACCAAACCACAATTATGTCGTGCTGCTGGCACAGATTTTCCTGACTCTCTCTCTCTATCTCTCGTCATTCGTCTCTATCATCCATCGCTTCCGGTCTGCACAGAGCTGATGTAGATAAGTTCTGGTTGGTCGTCCAACACTTGCTCGTCTATGTGAAAGGGTCCATAGGAGAACGTCTCTTATGAGTTCGTCCTTACTTCTCTGGTAGTGTCCTGCATGTCTTGTCCGTCTTATTTGGATGGTTGTAGAGATGGGAAGTAGGTGGCCGTACAGCTGCTGTTTTGTGGGATGTTGCTTCCAGGATTTGTTCATTATAGCTCGTAGCATTCTTGTGCAATTCCTATCTAGTTTTTTTTTGCTATCTGCCAAGTCAGCGTCCATGTGGTGCACCCATACCGTAGAATTGACACGACCACTGCTTGGAAAACATTGTGTTTTATTTTATTGGATAAGTTTAACTTCCATATGATCGATGACCTATCGATAGCAGTCGATACCTTCAGAAGTCGCATATTGATATCATTTTTAGTAGATGAGACGCTACTTCCGAGGTTGGTGAACTTGTTCACTAGTTTCATTTAGTGTAGAGGTGTCTCCTTTTTTATTAAAGCACATGTACTCCATTTTGTCTGCTTTGACGGAGAGGCCATTGCCACCTGCTGTCTGCTTCAGACTATGCAACAGGGATTAGGCTTGGGTAGGTGCATTTGCCTGAAGCGCTATGTCACCTGCGTAATTTGTGTCCGTAATAGTTTCTACGGGGTATCGTCTGCTTCGTGACTTTACAATATATATATATATATATTGTGTGTGAGTAAGAATTGTAAACGAATAGTTTGTAGGTAATGTTTAAAACTATTTATTTGCACACAGTTACATGGTTTCAAGTATTGTTATTTAAAACATATAATTCTATTTGATATTAATCATTTGAATGGTTTCAAGTATTTCTATCAAACATTAATAGTTTTTGCGCACACTTTAATAGTTTCAAGTATTGCTATTTAACACTAATAATTCTATTTAACATTATTTATTCGTTTGCATACAGTTAAATGACTTCAAGTATTTTGATGTAACACTAATAATTCGATTAAACATCATTCTTTTGTTTGCACACAGTTACATGGTTAAACAATACTATTTGACCTATCGATAGCTGGTACAACCACTCCGGATCAGGATAGACTAGTAATGGTAATGAATGGGCTGTGCACATTCTCCAAAGCTCCAGAACTGAAGCCTCACCATCAGACGCAAAGTAGAGTCCTAAAGAGGACACTAGTTCTATTTGACCCATAGATAGGACCCTAACATGTACCACCCCTCTGGGTTTGGATGAAAGGGGTAGTAATTGTAATAAAGGAGTAGTACACATTCCTCAACGAGCTATTAGCCTAATGAGTAGAGTGTTCGCTAATGGTTCAGGAGATCGGGGTTCAATCCCAGGTCGAGTCATACCAAAGACTTAAAAAATGGTACTTAATTCCGCCTAGTTTAACACTCAGCATTATAAGGTAAGGATCAAGAGTAAAGTAGAGCAATCCAAGGAAGGGAGTAGCGCCCTCCCTTACACCTTGAAAAGGGAGTCTTCGGGTTACTCTCGACTAAGGTTGCTAACTTACACATTCCCCAAAGCCCCAGGATTACAGGCTTACCATCAGATGGTCAATTGGAGGTGCCCGTGGTGTAAATGTTATCGTCGTAGGAAATGAACACGGCGACACGAGTTCAAATCCTAGACGAGACTGATTGCATTTCACATAGCACTAATACCCTTGGGGAAGGTATGAATCCAATTATTCTCCCTCCAGCTATGGGTAAATAGTAGGACAGACTAGGTTCTTCAGCCTTGGTTAGGCAGCTAGTCTAGGAGAAGGAAAACTCTGAATTAAAACCTGTTAAACTCCGCTTAAAAATTGACATTGTGTCATATCCTGCCCGAGCGGAGGGGTTGGTAAATAGTACCATCAGATTGTTTATTGCAATATCGACAACACTCGTTGGTGGAGTGCCTTACCACACTGTAGAGACGCAGTCGGCCTATTCTACAGCTCTGGCTGGTTTATTTACTATAGTCTAATTAAAACATTCAACACACACACACACACACACACACACATACATATATATATATATATATATATGTATAAAAATAATTACCATTCATTCATAAATCTTTATTTTAAAAAATGATTATAAATTCTATCTACGAATAAAAAAATGAAGCAAATTTGGTCTAGTGGGTAGAGTGTTCGCCAATGGTCCGGGAGACCAGGGTTCAATCCCAAGTCGCGTCATACCAAAGACTTTAAAAATGGTACTTGATACCTCCTTGCTTAACACTCAGCTATAAAAGGTACGTAACAAGGGTAAAGTGGAGCAATCCAGGGAAAAGAGTAACGCCCTCCCCTACACCTCGGTATGGTAGCTATTGAAAAGGGAGCCTTCTGGTCGCCCTTGACTACGGTCGCCAACTTTACAACTTATGTGTATAAAAATGGGTTTGGCATTAAATAACCTACAGTGGTTGATATGCCATAAAACCGAACGGAACCGAACCAAATCCTTCATGCTTCATAATCTCTAAACAGGCATTATCTCGAATGAATATCAGCTAAAAGACCAAGGAAATACATCCTCTGAGTTCTACAGCTAAAAGACCATTTCTTCGTAAAAATACTTCTGCTTTCGTCTCATCTGTGATCTCATTGTAAAACTCTTTAGCTAACATCATAAGGATTCTTTAGATATTCGCATGTCAATAATCTGATAAAAGCCCAGAAGAGTCCTCAGGTCGGTTATCGAGACAGAGATCTACGCAGGAATGAAGTGTTTTCATCCTGTATAAATCTTTTGAGTCGAGACCAAAGTTTCTGAAAGTAGAACAAACATTCCTTCGTGCTTCAGAATTTCTAAACAGGCATTATCTCGAAACCAAGACAAGTGTTTACCTTGTCTCTTGATAATAAAAAGAAAAAAGTGTAAATTTTCGTCTTGTAATTTCATATTTAAATGAGTAAAAAGTCATTTGTTTGCACATTAATATTGCTATTGTTTCAACCCCGTTAAATGGTTTCAATTATTGCTTATAATTCTATTCAACACTATTCATTTATTTGCACACAGAGAAATGGTTCCAAGTATGGCTATGTTATACCAATAATTAAATTTAGGCACACATTTAAAGAGTTTTAAATATTGCTTTTTTTTTAATTAAAAATTAATTTAAGCAGTCATTGGTTTTCACACAGTTAAATGATCAAGAAGTTCTATTTCTAACAATTCGGTTTAACGTAAATCATTTGTTTGCACATAGTTTAAATGTCAAACAGTTTAATATAAAAATGTCAAACAGTTTAATATAAAAATGAATTCATGACACGTACGTCATGTATCAGAGTAGTTGAGAAAAAGGCAGCCGTAGTGAGCAGTTAGTAGGTAGGTCATAGAATACACTGGCTGCACCCTCTGAAGCCGGGGAAGATGTCCATCCCCACCCGCCAAAAGGTTGCATCCGGCGATAACGCTCTATTACTGGAGCTCTGGAGATGGTGGTCATATCCCTTCGTTACTAATAGTGAGTTTTAGCACCACTTAGGATCATGTCTACGTGTCAAATAATTTTGTTCGTAAATTATTAGTATTAGATAAGAATACTTGAAACCATATAAACGTGTGCAGATTATTTGTATCAGGAATAGATGCTTGAAGTTTTAATTGTTTAGAAACGATTATTATTACTAGTTACTTGAAACCATATAATCGCATGAAATACTTGAAATCATTTAACCTTTTGCAAACTATTAGCATTAGATAGGAATATCTGAAACTGCGAGTAAGCAAATGATTATTATATAAAAACTGATTATAAAATTATTTGACTTCAGGTAAGAGTGCCTATATAAAAATAAACCTTCAAATAACTATTTTTTATTAATAATTTACATAAAATTATATAATTGCATAAAATACTTAAAAAAAAAAAATCAATAACTGTATGCAAATTATTTGTAATATATAAAAATACTCGAAACCATGTAACTGCGCGGAAGTTATTTGTAATAGATAGGAATACTTGAAACCGAATAAGTGTGTGCAAAGTATTAGTAATAGATTGGAATACTTGAAACCGAATAAGTGTGTGCAAATTATTTGTAATATGTAAGAATACTTGAAACTATATAACTGTGCAAATTATTAGTAATTGATAGGAACAATTATTTTACGTCTTGCGAGGTTTTCATACCAGCGTTGACTGATGGCCTTTCACTGGAGTCTGAGAGTCAGCAAGTCTCCTCAAGTCTCCAGGACTCTTCTTAGTATTCTGGCTGATCTTAACACTGCCGCAGTTTGGATAGTCTCTGCTCATCCTCCGATTCCCAACTCTTCCAGCCCCCTTACCAAGCCTTAGGGGATCGTTCCAAGTACACCAACTACAATTGGTATCAACGTCACCTTCATATTCCATAGATTCTTTAGTTGTCTGGTAAGGTCCAAGTACTTGTTACTCTTTTCGTTTTCTTTGATTTTCATTCTTTGTTCCACCGGGACTGCAAAGTCTCCAATTCAGCAGGTTCTCCTTTTTTTGATTAGCTATCACCAGGTTATTATTTTACTCTTTAGAAGGTTTTTCACACCAATGTTAGCTAATGGTTTTCCACTCGAGGTTGGGTGACAGCAAGTCTCATCACGTCTCCAGGACTCTTCTCAGTATTCTGGCTGATTAATAATACTGTCGTTTGGATGATCTTCACTCGTTCTTTTATTTCCAAGTTTCGCAGCCCCTTCACCAAGCATTTTGGGGATCGTTCCGAGCGCACTAATTACAATTAGTTTGTTTGTTTGGTTGGCTGGGTTTGTTTAATGCCAACTCCAATTATAATTGGTATCACCGTGACCTTCATGTCCCATTGTTTGAATTCAGAGTTTTCCTTCTCCTAGACTAGTTGCCTAACCAAGGCTGAAGAACCTAGTCTGTCCTACTATTTACCCATAGCTGGAGGGAGAATAATTGGATTCATACCTTTCCCAAGGGTATTAGTGCTATGCGAAATGCAATCAGTCTCGTCCAGGATTTGAACTCGTGTCGCCATGTTCATTTCCTACGACGATAACAATTACACCACGGGCACCTCCACTATTATTGGTATCACCATCACCCTTATGTTCCACATTTTTTTCAACACTCCGGCAAGATCATTATTTCACTTTCTTTCATTTTCACCCTATAGTCCGCCAGAACAGCAAAATCCGGCACATGTCAAGTTAAATTTTTCTTATTAAGTAACATTAGGTCTGGTCTTCCCGCTAAGACTGTGAGATCCGTTTGAAATTTCAAAGTCCCAGATAATTATTACTGTTAGCAATATTATATTCTTTGCAAGTTTGTAACTCCAACTTTAGCTGGTAGTCTTTCTCTGTAGTCTGAGTGACAGCAAGTTTCCTCAGGTCTCCAGGACTCTTCTCAGTATTCTAACCAATCACAACAATGCAATGGTTCGGATGGTCTCGATTCTTCCTCTGTTTTCCAAGACCCCTTTCCAAGCTCTTGGGTACCATTCCAAACGCACCAACTAGAATTAGTATTACTGTCCCTCTCATGTTCCACAATATTCTTTTACTCTCTAGCAAGGTCCAAGTATTTGTCTATCTTCTCTGCTTTCTTTGATTTTCACTCTGTTGTCCAAGTAATCTTGGCAAGTAATCTTTTTTTTTTTAGTTTGGTTTGGTTTGGTTTCTTTGTTTAATGGTATATCAACCTTTGTAGGTTATTTAATGCCAAAGGCATTCTTCTAGAAAAAGAACAGTAGTGGTAATATTTAACCTATAGCAGGGAGGATAAGGAGGTGTATACCTTTATCAAGGGTATTTGTCCGAAAGTTAAAGTAATAACGCGACTGGAGTTCGAACTCATTTACTGCGATCCCGCAGTTCATCGCACTAACCATTACACTACGAGGACAACCCACCTCTTCTTTTTTTCTTTTTTTTTTTTTGTTACTTGCCATTAGGTTTGGTTTTCTAACTTAGACTAGGCGATCCGTTTTTATCTCAAAATGTCAGAGAATTTTATGGGTCTAATTCTCTAGGACGGATTCTTATTTTTGCATATACTATGTTCCTTATGTGATCAGATCTGTTACTGACTGTTTTAATTATTCTTTCATAGCTCTTTTTAATGTAACCTTCAAGTTGTGTATTGATGCATCTACGTAATCTTCAATGTTGAGGAGGCCTCTTCCTCCTTTTCTTCACACATTCAGTCTATCTTTGTCATCTCCCGGGTGGGAGTCATTTTCCCCCGTCCTCTTTTTCTAATTTCTTTCTTTTATTATCTTCACTTTCATTTTTCTTTTCTTTTTCTTTCTTTTGTTATGTATATGTATATTATATTATAGTTTCCTATTTTTATGAATAAAGAGTGCCACACACACACACACACATATATATACGTACATATATTCACATATATATATACATATTTATAAATACATACATATACATACAAACATATACATATATGTATATATACACATACATTTATATATATATTTGTAATATGTGAAATATGGGAAATATACAGATACGTGAAACATTCACATGCATAGGAATCCCGAAATACACGAAACACTGACGACTCTCTTGGTTCAGGTACGAAACTTTTATTACCTTTTTGACTTTTAGGTTTTCAACACGAGAAGAGAGAGACACAATTTCTACTATGCTGACTGATCCATCTGGCCCCACCACGCGCGGCGCATCTCGTAGACTTAACTGGCCTGGCCTGGCCGAGGCTCGAAAATCAACTAGCCTCCTCGAGGCTTAAATCTCAACTAATTGCTTTTTTTCAAAAATCACCCAAAATCCTCAGCCCATCGCTTCCGGGCATGACGCCATTCACATCCCCAGTCCATTTTCTATCCGGGTTTTTTATAATGACATCTGTGATTGTCACATCCTCCCCGTGAGAGCGTGAACACCTGCGCTCATGTGTGCCCCTACCCGTGCTCTGAGCCGAATAGTTCTAAGCCTAACTAAACCGAAAGATAAGATATAACCAACGAAAAAATGATAATATAAGAAAAGTCCTTCCGCAATTATATAACATATTCACACATACTTATATACATGCAGATATACTCATACATATGTATATACACATATACGCATACATATATATACATATATTCACATACATATATATATATACACATATTTACATACATATGCACACACATATATATACATACATATACACACATGCATATATATATATATACCTATACATATACACACATACATATATCCATATATATATATATATATATATATATATATTGAACGGATGTATGTAAACAATTGTAATTGTGATTCATAACCGTTTCAAATTTACTTCGCAGCTAATGTCTCCTCGTGGCTGAATGGTTAGAAGCTTTGACTTGGCGTTTGAGTCAACCAGCTACGGGAAGATACTGTCTAGCCACACTGATGAGTTCTGATGGAACGAAACAGATCTGTCTTTGGATGACTATATATATATATATATATATAACATATATATAACATATATACACCCACATATAAAAATATATACACTCATATATACATTTCTATAAACATAAATGCATATATATTCGCATATATACATATATATTCACACACACACACGCACACACACACACACATATATTTGTTTGTTATATTTATAACCAATGCTCAGTATCTGTGAAAGATCATATGTCATACTAAAATTGAATACATATACATTTCTATTAACATATATACATATATATTCGCATATATACATATCTATTCACACACACACACACACACACATATCGGTATCGGTGAAAGATCATATGTAGAGCCAAAATTGAATAGCCCTTGCATAATCGAGAAAATGGCAGTTACCAAATTCCGTTGACTCAGTGTCGACGTAACGCTAACTTTTTCTCTCTTTCTGTTCTCTTTCTGTCTCGTTTCATTTTAAACACTTCCCGCCTTCTTTCTTTCTTTTCTATATTTTCCTACTATAGACCGAAAAAAAATGGCTCGCTTCCATTTCACACACTTTGTATCCTATTTTTCGGTGCATAAGCCGACTCACCAAATTTTTCGTTAAAACGTAGGTTTTGGACTATACTCGTCGTATAGGATTACCCCGTTCAAGGTAGCCTCTCAACTTATACTAGGTGCGTGTTTTTGAACATGTCTCTAGCGTTAACAAGCCCACGCGTCTTCGTCTCTGGTCTTGTGTAAATTCATATATTCCTCGCGTATATATTATATTTTTGGCATATATATATATATATATATATATATATATATATATATATATATATATATATATATATATGTGTGTGTGTGTGTATGTAGGACGACTCTGGTACATGACATTTCTCAACATAGTGGTTGCAACCATACATATACAATTACTTTACACATCCTAATCAGATTTTTAAGACGCAACACTTTTTATTTTTTATTCAAATAATATGAATTACATTTATTTCAGAAGAAAGTATTTGTCTTCTTATAAAGGTGGCAGTGCCATGAATCATTACTCGCGTTAATAACGTCTCGTACATCAGAAGATTTAAGGTTCACATTTATACTAACAGTATAAGACGTTCTCCTAATTTTTTGGATGTACCTTTTAAGGTTAAAAGGCCATATTATACACTGACATATATGGTAATTGCTTTTTATATGGACTTCCTTCTTGTCTTATCAGTTATTTTTCGTTACTGATTTCGTTTTATTCATTACTTTTTCGTATATTTGTTTTCCCTTTTCAGTTTATTTATTTTCTCATTACCTTTTTAAAGGCTTCTTCTTCATTTTTCTTTATCGTCCTCTCTTTATTGTAATGAAGGAGGGCTCAACGTTTCTCAAATCTTCAGGACTAAAGCTTAGAACTTTTTGAACTACCTTCATATATATATATATATATATATATATATATATATATATATATATATATGATGGAACACTGTTTAAAACATATATACATGCATAGTGCATCATCATTATCGGACAATATATATATATATATATATATATATATATGAAATGAATAGGTCCACAAAGAGATTTATATTCGAAAAAAACAAAACAAAAAATAAATTACATCTATCTATCTATCTATCATTTACAAATAAACAGTGCTTAATATCATTGATAGAGTGAACATATATAAGTTAAGATAGTGTAGACAGAGTTAACGGAACTTACTTACTGTCAGTTCCTCGTCCATGCGTTTATTATACATATGTCTACGCTTTACTCTATTTCTTTCTTTCTTTCTCTCTCTCTCTCTCTCTATATATATATATATATATATATGTGTGTGTGTGTGTGTGTGGATTTGAAAAATGGATTCTGCAGAGCTTGAATTTTGGCTGATGTTTCTGATGTTCACTTAGTCCTAATACATTTGTTAAAAGGCATGAACCGACATCCCTGAGTTCTGCGTTTCACCATATATCCGGATTAAAACGTCTTGTCTCTGGCATATCACAGTTGTTGACAAAGAAGAGATTGAATGATTAAGCATGTAGCTAAATCCCTCTTCAATAACTATTGATCAGAAACCATCATACATACATACATACGTTTCGGTTCTGCTGAACCATCATCAGGCCTGTGAGGGGTTTTATTAGTGATGTTAAGTGTAGATGGATGTATAAAAAGTGTAAAAATATATAAAAATTAGGAAAAGTTGTACAACAAGAAAAGTTGGCTGTTTATTACAAGAAAAATTGGCTGTTTGATCAATGAATCAGCGTTCGTTTCTTTAAAATACGTCACCTGATATTAGAAACATTGTGCATAATCCACCTTCCGCCAGTTCATCACGAGATTTCGAATCATTCCTCGTTTTCGACGAAATTCAAATCATATAAATCTATTTTTTTTTTTGGTTTTTTTTTAATATTAATGTATATGCCCAGGAAAATCCTAAAATATGAATATAAGGTCCAAGGCATAAGTCGAAACGAGGAATGATTCGAAATCTCGTGATGAACTGGTGGATTATGCACAATGTTTCTAATATCAGGTGACGTATCTTAAAGAAACGAACACTGATTCATTGATCAAACGGCCAATTTTTCTTGTCATAAACAGCCAACTTTTCTTGTTGTACAACTTTTCCTAATTTTTATAAATTTTTACACTTTTTATACATTCATCTACACTTAACATCACTAATAAAACCCCTCACAGGCCTGATGATGGTTCAGCAGAACCGAAACGCTATAGTGTCGACTGACTTTGTTTCTCTACAAATCCCCACTTTCTATTTGGATTACTTGTTGTCAATTTTTCTTCACAAATTGTCTGATTACTATCCATTATTTTCTTCCATACATACATACATACATACATACATACATACATTGATAAATACATACACAGACACATATATGCATACACCTACAGAATTTCTTTTCAATGGTATATTAGCAAAATTTCTTAACTGAAACAAGTGTTTCTGAATAAGAAAATAATTTTTTTTGACCGTCGATAAAATGAAAGACTTTTTTGTCTCATCAGTCACTAGAAACACACCGTTGTTTAGTTTTAAGTTAGTTTACTCAACAACAACAACAACAACAACAACAGCATAAAAAATTATAGCGATAATATTAGTTAATCGAATCGATGACAGCTATTAACAAAGCCGAAGGTTAGCAAATCGACAATACACTCTCCAGTTTAATTGCACTATCAAGGCAAAATAGCACTGTCTGCCCTATTATTTATCCATAGTTGGGGGAAGAAAAGATCAGATGAATGGTGAAACAGAGTGCCATTGATTATACGAGCAACATTCCCCAGATTTTAAATTCAGGATTTTTCTTTCTCTTAGATTGGTCGTCTTACCAAAACTAAAGAACTCAGGCTGCCCGATTATTTTTACCCATAGATAGAAGAAGAAAAGATCAGAAGACTAAAAGGCATAGGCTGCCCTATTATTTACCCATGGATGGAGGAAGAAAAGATCAGAAGAATGGTGCAACAGAGTACCACTGATTATCCGAGCAACATTCCCCAGATTTTGAATTTAGGATTTTTCTTTCTCCTAGATTGGTCGTCTTACCAAAACTAAAGAACAAAAGCTACCCGACTATTATTACCCATAGATGGAAGAAGAAAAGATCAGAAGACAATAGTGCACAAGCTTCTCTACTGTTTACCCATAGATGAAAGAAGATAAGATCAGATGACTAAAGTGCACAGGCTGCCCTACTATTTACCCATGGATGGAAGAAGAAAAGATCAGAAGAATGGTGCAACAGAGTGCCACTGATTATCCGAGCAACATCCCCTAGATTTTGAATCTAGGATTTTTCTTTCTCCTAGATTGGATGTCTAAAGAACTCAGACTGCCTGACTATTTACCCATAGTTAGAAGGAGACTGATTCTTGTCTTTCCCAACAGTAAAAAGAATAAAGTGCAGACCTTACCTTGTTCCAATTTCAAAGCATATTCATTCTGTATGATTTTTTCCGACACATCCCGGATTTTAATTGCACACGGGGAAGGAATACGAGCCCGATGACTTCCGTAAGCGTATCCATTGTAGAAGCCGTTCATATAGATTGTATCGGAGTAGACAGCTGTAGCAATGTGTCCGTTACCAATGGTAGGATACAATCTCTGATCCTCTGGCATTCTGAGGGGAGTAAGAAAAAAATGCCGTTATTAATACTTGTTGACTTGACTAGAACAAATTAAAATAGCTAGGCATATCTTATTTGAGATGGGTGGAACTTTGTTAGTGAGCGTGCCTCCAGTTGCAGCGGCCAGAGTTCAAATTCAGGTTAAGGTTACAATGTTCACGTTGACTTTGGTAGTTGAAAGCACCAGCAAAACGTCATTTGAAGGAAAGAAAGAAAGAAGGGAGAGAAGGAAGGAAGAAAGGAAGGGTAACATTTGAAAGAAAGAAAGAAAGAAAGAAAGAAGTAAAAACAGAGGACACTGTCGCAGACATTTTAAACGAAATTTTATTACAGTCAGAAGCATTTATTTAGTTCTATGTTTCAAATGCCCAGTTTAATGGCAGTCATCATATTTACCCAACCCCTCCGCTCGGGTAGGATATGACACAAGGTCAATTTTTAAGCGGAGTTTAACAGGTTTGAATTCAGAGTTTTCCTTCTCCTAGACTAGTTGCCTCACCAAGGCTGAAGAACCTAATCTGTCCTACTATTTACCCATAGCTGGAGGGAGAATAATTGGATTCATACCTTTCCCAAGGGTATTAGTGCTGTGTGAAATGCAATCACTCTCGTCCAGGATTTGAACTCGTATCGTCGTGTCCAATTCCTACGACGATAATCATTACACCACGGGCAGTTTAATGGCAGTCATAGCATTCGCTGATTCTAACACAACCTTTCGTAAGCTCAAATGTATAAAACTTAAAGAGGGGAGTACCCTTGGTGTTGTGGCTAACATGCTGGACTACGACATTGTATTAAGCGAGTTCGAACTCCCGTCGCGCTAATAAGTTCACTTTCAGAGTGATATTCTGGGGAAAAGGTATTGAACTTCCTTATCAATACCAGCTATGGATCAAATGGTACCATCACTGTCTGACAAAAAAGACGGCTTTGGCATTAAATATCCCACGAAGGTTGATATGCCATAAAAACCTTAAATTTAGAACACCCTTCACATTTTTTTACAATAAGTTAACTTTCTTCTCAACCAATGATATCAGCATATTCTTATTTCTAATGGAATATTAGACAATCAAAAACGGATATTAGTAGGTATTTCTAAAGTCTACAGCGAGGGAAATGTGTGACCAAAGATAGAATTGCACATATATATATATATACCTTTAAGAAAAACAAAAACCTGTCCCTAATGTGACCGGTTTTTGTTTTTCCTAAAGGAATTATTGCTCTGTGATGTCAGTTACATTGAGTTCTTTAACATTTAAATGTTCATAGTTGAATGATTTTTTGTCCTGACGGAATTATTCCCGACTCCGGTTTAACTGGACTGAATAATATATATATATATATATATATATATATATATATATATATATATATTTGATTAAATATTGCAGACAATTTTTGTCTATATATTTTTGTTTCGATCCTATCAATTCGCCGTATAGTTGTTTTGATATCCAACTGGGATTTGCTAACAAGTTTTCCGTATATAACTGATTCCGAAGTATTTTCGTGATCCCCTCGGGCCATCATCAAGGGGTGTATATATTGCAAAAGTACAAAACAGCATTTTATTTATACTGGTGTAATGTTTTTTCATATGACAACAGTAGCTAAAGACATTTAAGTACATGAGCATTGATTTCAAAACCAATTTTATGGAGGTTAGGACGTTTGCTTCTAATATGAGGGACTTCGAAAACTTGTAGTTTTGTTGGTTATTTTGTTGTTCCAATATTTTCATGTTTTCGGTGAGAATGTTCCAAAATTCAGTTGTAGGACAGGAATGTAAAAAAAATTGCACGAGTATAATTAAAACGCTTTATTGTAATTTTGTAAAAAAAATTATTGACAAAGATTGTAATACTTAATAAAATATGCCTCAACGAGGAAATTCTACCTAAACACACACACACACACACACACACACACACACACACACACACACACGCATATGAGCACTTCGGTGTCTGATCACGTAAAATGTAAACAAACTTAAGTTAATACATATACGTTAAATTCCCTATCTTGCGTTGGGTCTATTGTTGGCTGAGCGGTATGGTATCGGACTGACGTAAAGTTAGCTGGGTTTCGATCCCAGCTTGAAGTGTCTCGGATATCTGGCCACTCTGAAGAGTTGTGATTCAACGAAACAGTATATCTGTGGATAATAATATATATGTGTGTGTGAGTGTGTTACTGTACAGAAATTCTATAACAATGAATATGCAACAGTTAAAAAATAATTACACTTTACTCTCTCTCACACACACACATATATATACACTTATTACACGGTTTTTTTAGTTTATATTATATAGTATTTTTATGTTATCTACGAGTATCTTTCTTATGCCATTTGAAATAACATGGTCCTGCTTTTTATGCTAACAATTGGAATATGTAGCAATCCTAAAATCATATAACGAATGTTATTCAGAATTATATATTACTGAACTCTACTGCATAGAAATTCTATTACCGAAATATATATATATATATATAAGTAGAGTAATTATTTTAACAACAGTCCAAATTATTATTTTTGGACTGTTGCATATTCATATTTAATATTTCTGTTGTTTGTAGTTCGTCGAAATGGTAATTTACTAAGCTTTTTGCTTAGATGTGGCACAAGGCCATATGAAAGGGGCACCCAATGAGACTCGAACTCACTCGTGTAGGTTTGCTAGTCGAGCTTGCTAACCATTACACCACCAGAGGCACCTTTGTAGTTCGTCGAAATGGCTGAGCGGTAAGATACCAAGTCTAGCGTAAAGTTAGGTGGGTTTTGATCCCAGCTTGAAGCGTTCTGTGTGTCTAGCCACACTGAAGAGTTCTGATACAACGAAACAGTCTGTCTGTGGATGACTACATATATATAGGCATAATGGTTAGTGTTCGCCCATGGCCCGCGAGACCAGGGATCAATCCCAGGTTGAGTCATACCGGAGACTAAAAAAATGGTCCTTGATACCTCCTTGCTTAACACTCTGTACTATAAGGTATTTATCAAGGGTAAAATAGAGCACCCTCCTTACACCTCGGTGTAATAGCTATTGAAAGGGAAGCCTTCGGGGTGCCCTCAACTACGGTCGCCAACTCTATTAACTTACTGTTCTTCTGCAATCTGGACGTGAGGACACTTTAGAAGAACGATATACAATAAAATTCTGTTGAAAAACTTGGAAAAAATGCCACAGAAATGTATCGAATGCTTTAGACTGCTTTTAGAGCATCTTGCATGAATCGATCATCACTTTTTGAGTGACATAAGAGATTGAATGAAGGCAGGGAGTCTGTGAGGGATGATGAGGTGTGGGAGGAGTAAGGAAGTCAGAACACCAGAATTGATGGGCCAAATAAAGAATTTAATGAATTAGGACCGTCGTGTGTCTATAGAGACAATAAGTGCACAGTTTGATATCAGTGTGGGAATTGTACACCCTATTATTCGCGAGGAACTGAAGATGTGGAAGATTTGCGCGAAGTTTGTCCCAAGGATGCCCAGAGAAGATCAGAAAGAAAGACGTTGTCATGACAGCAGAGAGATTGTCGAGGTGATCAATTCAGATCCTGCAGTTCTTGATGCTCTAGTGACCTGCGATGAAAGCTGGATCTACTGCTATGACCCAGAGACCAAGAGACAAATTTCCCGGTGGAAGCATGCTGGCTCTCCCAAACTCAAGAAGGCCAGACAGAGCAAATCCACCCACAAACTTTTGATGATCCCTTTTTTTCAACAGGACTGGCATGATCTACATGCACTGGGTTCTCACTGGACAGACAGTCAACAAGGAATACTATGTTTTGGTTTTAAGGGAGTTCAGGAAGAGATTCCGTCGGAAGAGGCCAGCACTCTTCAAATCGGGTCAGTGGCATTTCCACCAGGAAAATGCACCAGTCCACAACTCCGTCCTTGTCACAGACTATTTGGCCAAGAAGAGCATCAAGACACTTCCTCAGCCTCCCTATAGTCGAGACCTTGCTCCCTATGACCTTTGGTTATTCCCTAAGCTCAGAGGCTGTCGTTATGAGAGAATTGAGGAGATGAAAGAGGCTGTGATGAAGGTCATTGACACGCTCACACAAGAGGACATCCATGGGGCCTTCCAGAAGTTGTTGGAACGGTACAACAAGTACATTGCAGCCGGAGGAGATTACTTCGAAGGGGACTAGAGTTTCATGTGTGTACTATCAATAAAAGTGCTCATACGAAAAAGGTCTGGAAACTTATCGTATGCACCTCGTATTCACATTTTAGGCAGAATTGTTTCTTAAGATGTTTTTTTTTCACACGGTCCTATTGGATACGAATATTTTTTTTAAACAGGTGTATTTGATACCTGGATTGGAACAAAACAGGTACTACCACTCCTAGTCAGAGTGAACCTTGAGGAGTAATCGCATAGAATGAGAACTTCCCACTCCTAAGCACTCAAGAACTAGAGCCTGATAATCGGATACAGTTTAGTCTAATATCCAGAACACCCCTTTGGGTGGAGATCTTATCTTCCTTTCTGCCGGGTATACAGTTAACCTATTTTAAGCAGTCTGTTTATAACATATGACATGGATTTTCGGTTCGTTCCTAGTGACCCCGTGTGCTTTGGTAAGCTGTCACATTTTGATTAGTAAATAGGAAGATGTCGGCGTGTCAGGACACTCAGGTCGAACAGGTGTGTAACCGGAAGGGGATCACGTAGAGAACCACGCAGTCAGATTTAGACAGAGAGCAGAGAATCGCAGTCGAGCGAAGGACACGCAGCCGATCAGAGGTGTCTCGGCTTGCAAGGGGATGCAAGCGTTGGCACCCCCTGGTTCCCGGAAGAAGATATGAGAAGTTCTCTCTCTAAGTATATGTCTCTCCACCCATCTCTCACACACCACAGAAACATCAACCCTTTCGAGAATAAAGTGTGAGAGATATATTTTTTATAAAGAAGTGTGTTCGTTCATTGAAGTTCGTGAATTATGTTTGATTATGTTTCCGTTTATATTTGTATGAGAGTGTACAACAAGTCGACTTAGAGGAAAATAATTAGATGTGTACTTTTTTATGGACGAATCTGTGTCTGAAAATATTAAACTAGAAACAGATAGTTCTATCTTTGACAATAGATCTAGTTATGCGTTTGATTGTGAAAGTTGAAGTTACTTTCGAATGTTTTAAGATTTTCTGCAGGGAGTAATAGATAAATGGTTTATCTGGTCTTGTAAGGTCATTGTTGTTGTTTTGTAGTAGATTGATAAATATGAAAATTTGGTGGGAAAAGTCATACGCTTCTTTCGCACTGAAATATAATACATTTGAAAGTTATAAACATTTGGAAGAACGAAATGATGAAATACTATAACAATGAAAAAGTAATTTCTTTTATCAACAGGCTTCTGATGAGAATTTCATTGTTAGTCAGATGTAATTTAGTAAGAGAGAGAGAGAGAGAGAGAGAGAGAGAGAGAGAGAGAGAGAGAGAGAGAGAGAGCGAAGAAGTGATTTAGAGAGAGGCAAAGAGATAGAGGAAGCGGTAAAGAGAGGGAAAGAGAGAACGAGAGTGAGAGCGCATGGAAATAAAGTGATATTTAATGAGAGAAAAAGAGAGAGAGAGAGAAAGAGTGGGGAGAATGTATTGTTTTCGAGAGAGAGAGAGAGAGAGAGAGAGAGAGAGAGAGAGGACAAATAAAGTGATTTAGAGAAAACCAAAGAAATGGAGGAAGTGGTAAAGAGAGAGAGAGAGAGAGAGAGAGAGAAAGAGATAGGGGAGAGAGAAAGAATGCATGGGAGTAAAACGATTTAGATAGATAGATAGATAGATAGATAGATAGATAGAGAGAGAGAGAGAGAGAGAGAGAGAGAGAGAGAATGGGACAGGAAATAAAGTGATTGGGAGAGAAAGATGGAGTCAGTTTTATTGACGCTCCAAGTCCTAGACGACTTTACTTTTCGCTGTTTCGGTCCCAACTGATCGAAGTAAGCTACAACTCTAATCAAAGTCTCAGAGGTCGAGTTTGTCGCTCAATTCCTTAGGTGCCCTCTTAGAGGATACTGCGGACGATATCAAGCACTTGTTAGCACTGTTTTCAACCATTCCTGGGAAGAAGCAATTGTCTTTCTGGTATAATTTTAAATAGAAAATAAGCAAACAAAAATTACAGCAGTTTTACATATGTGTCTGTGTGTGTATTTGTTTATATACATGCGCTTCTGAATGAAATCATCTGGAGGTTGCAGGTTCAATTCCAGCTACAGGTCATGCTTAACGGAATTAGAACAATCTACCCCTGTGTATTAAATAAAAGGATCAGTTTGAGGTTCTATGTAGGCGCCCAAGTTTGACATGAAACACCTGAAGAAGACCGAATGATATATCGGCCCAAATATAGTTAGTATAATAATGAAGTTGAAGACAATAGTCTGAATATTCTAAGTTATAAAAACTATCCGGCTTTATTTAGAAATTTAGACAAATTCATAAATTTGTGTGACTACGCGCACTCACACACACAAACACGTATATATATATATATATATATATATATATATATATATATATATATATATATATATATATACTCCCCCTACCCCCGTAAGGTTGAGTTCTCTGGCGAAGAAGTAATCGTGTTGCCATTAGCGTTTATTGCAAGCCTCTTCATATATGAATTGAGGTCTCGGTAGCCGTTGAACGGATTATATGTAAACAATAGTAATTGTGATTCATAACCATTTAAAATTTACTTCGTAGCTAATGGCTCCTCGTGGCTGAAGTGCTAGAAGCTTGGTTTGGCGTTTGAGTTAACCGGGTTTCGATCCCAGCTACGGGAAGCTAATGTCTAGCCACACTGATGAGTTCTGATAGAACGAAAAAGATCTGTCTGTGGATGACTATATATATATTTATATATATATATATATAGAGAGAGAGAATACCTAAAAGTGTCAGAAACTATCTAGCTGGGTTTTACTTAACAGATCTTCAGGATAATTCGGACAGAAATATCCTGAAGATCCGTTAGATGAAATCTAGGTAGGAAGTTTCTGCTTTATTTTGGGGGTGGGGTATTCTAGTTTTGCTCTACTTAGCGGAGTGAGCACTTTTGCGTATTAGCTTAGGTGACTCTTTCGGTGTTTTTCTTAGCTAGACATTCCAGTGATGGTTGATTTTTTTTAAACAGTACGAATGCTCAATTTTTTTTCTTTTTTTATAAAGTTTTTTTCTCAGATATCAGTTTGTAAAATATTTTTACTCACAAATTGCATTATCTGTTTTTTTCCTTCACGCCGCCAGAGTTTTTGAAATTGGTATAAAAATAATATATATATATATATATATATATATATATATATATATATATATATAAGAAAACGAAAATAATGATAAGATAAATAGGAAAATCACTTTTATTTTGGTTATTCTTAACTAGCTTTGACCTTGAGTCATTTTCCGGAGAAAAAGTTTTTGTGTTAAAATTTTTTTAGAAAGTTTTGAAAGATTAAAAAAAGTTAAATCAGTCAATCGTCCTAGTGGGTAGAGTGTTCACCAATAGCACGGGGGATCGGGGTTCAATCCCAGGTCGAATCATACGAAAGACTAAAAAAATGGTACATGATACCTCATAGCTTAACACTCAGCATTATTTGGTACGTATTGAAGGGTAAGTGAAGCAATCCAGGGGAAGGATTTAGCGCCCTCCTGTACACCTCGGTGTTGTAGCTATTGAAAAGGGAGTCTTTGGGTCGCCCTCGACTACGGTCACAAACTTTACTTTTATACATATATTTATCATATTTACCCAACCCCTCCACCCGGGCAGGATATGACACAAGGTCAATTTTTAAGCGGATTTTAACAGGTTTGAATTCAGAGTTTTCCTTCTCCTAGACTAGTTGCCTCACCAAGGCTGAAGAACCTAGTCTGCCCTACTATTTACCCATAGCCGGAGGGGGAATAATTGGATTCATACCTTTCCCAAGGGTATTAGCGCTATGTGAAATGCAATCAGTCTCGTCCAGGATTTGAACTCGTGTCACCGCGTCCATTTCCTGCGACGATAACCATTACATTACGGAATTGAACTCGTGTCACCGTGTCCATTTCAATTTATACATATATTTATACTATAAGATGAATAGTGCTGCAAGTGAATTTGGTTTCAGGTAATTTATTTTCTACTTCCCTACACGTGTTTCGGGCGTCGTAGTCCTTTTCAAGAGACTAATAATGTGTACGTTTTGACGTGGGTATGATTCTTTTAATACAAAGTTATTTGTTCATTTATTATTTTTTTCGTATTAACAAATATACTTTGTGTGTTTGTGTGTATACATTTACATTTACATACATGCATGCACATCCAGTTGTTCTTTTCCTATATGTTCCTCTTTGAGTTAAATGTGTGTAAGCAGATATTAATACGTATTCAATGTACATCCAATCAACACTATGGGAAAGGAATTGCTAAAGAGAGGAAGGAAAGTCAAGAAAAATATTAAACAAAAAACTACATGGCTTAGAAATCTACACCAAAAAGAAAAAAAATGTACAGAATAACAGATGGAAAACTAATATAAAACAACAACAACAACAACAAAAACCTACGAAAAAGAACTTACGCGTACACAATACAAACTGAAACCATAGAACAATAACCACAGACATAATGATCAGTCACAAAAACCATTTTTACTTAATACAAACAGAAACCATTTTTTAGGTAATACAAAGAGAAACCTATTTTTAGGTAATACAAACAGAAATAATTTTTAGGCAATAAAAAGCAGAAAACATTTTTTAGGTAATACAAATAGAAACCAATTTTTAGGCAATAAAAAACAGAAACCAACTTTTAGGTAATACAAAGAGAAATCATTTTTGGCAATAAAAAAACAAAACATTTTAGGCAATAAAAACAGAAACCATTTTTAGGTAATACAAACAGAAACCAATTTTTAGGCAATAAAAAACAGAATTCATTTTTTAGATAACACAAACAGAAACCATTTTTAGGCAATAAAAACAGAAAACATTTTTTAGGTGATATAAAGAGAAACCATTTTTAGGCAATAAAAACAGAAACCAATTTTTAGGTAATACAAACAGAAACCATTTTTAGGCAATAAAAAACAAAACATTTTTAGGCAATAAAAACAGAAACCATTTTTCGGTAATACAAACAGAAACCATTTTTAGGCAATAAAAACAAACTATTTTTCGGTAATACAAACAGAAACCATTTTTAGACAATAAAAACAGAAACCAATTTTTAGGTAATACAAATAGAAACCAATTTTTAGGCAATAAAAAACAGAAACCAACTTTTAGGTAATACAAACAGAAACCATTTTTAGGCAATAAAAACAGAAAACATTTTTTAGGTGATATAAAAATAAAACATTTTTAGGCAATAAAAACAGAAACCAATTTTTAGGTAATACAAACAGAAACCATTTTTAGGCAATAAAAAACAAAACATTTTTAGGCAATAAAAACAGAAACCATTTTTCGGTAATACAAACAGAAACCATTTTTAGGCAATAAAAACAGAAACCATTTTTCAGGTAATACAAACAGAAATCAATTTTTAGGCTATACAAACAGAAACACTCTAAAAATCAATATAGAGGAATAGAAAAAAAAAAACCCTCAAAGAAATTGAAAGAAAATTTCGACTAATAAAAAGAATCAACAATAAAAATACAGATGACTCCCTATTAAAAAATAAGTCCAAATTATTCCCGGCCAACGATAACAATTGTGAACTAAACACATTCTTCGAAAAACTACAGAATATTAACCTAAAAAAAAAACTACACAAAACAACTTTTCACACAAAGACATGACTTTAAAAATATATTGGAAAATGAAGGTGTTATTCTAAAAGTATCAAGACAAGAGAAGCATTATAGTAATTTTAAATAAAACCTTTTATAGAACATCCAAGAAATGTTAAAAGATGAAACTGAAAGCGAATTAATTGATACAAACATAGACAATAATATCATCAAAAATTACAAAATTTTGCAGAACACACAATGAAAAACTAAAAACAAAAAGATCTTTTAACCAACTATATCCCCAAATCTAGCAATTTTTTTCACTAGGCCAAGGAAATAAAAATAGCTGTAGAAACAAAATTCTGTATACATAGAAATTCTAGACCCCAATGACTTAAAATTGAGCAAGCCTATCATGCTTCACGAACTGCTTCAGCAAACTAATAGTCATTTTACTATAACCATTTAAAACAGCATAAAAAGCGATATTAGAAATGACATCCACTTTTTAAACTCCATATCACAGAAAACTGACACCGACACACTAGTGGTTACATTCGATGTCATAAACTTGTACAGTAATATCCTCCATGAATTAAGAAAAACAAGCTATCTCATTCTGGATAGAAAAATACCCAGAAACACAACACCCACGATTTAACGAAAAATTTATCACAGATGTTGTAGAACTAATAAAAATAACTCTTTCGAATTCAATAACGTAAATTACATCCAAACCCTAGGAACAGGCATGGGAACTAAAATGGTACCAATATACGCCACCCTAACCTTAGCATATTTTGAAGAAAATCTTTATGAAATCATTGGCAAAAAAATACAACAATATAAAAACAGAATTTATTAGATCATGGAAAAGATACTTAGATGATTGTTTCACATTCTGGAAATGTTCATGGAGCAACATTACCGATTGATATAAATTACCCCAAAACCAACACCCTAAAATAAAATTCACCATGAAACACAGCTCTAAAGAACTACCATTTTTAGACATACTCTATAAAAACTAAAATGGTCAAATCATCACGGACATTTACCACAAACCCACGAACACCAAACAATACCTCCGTTTTAAAAGTTACCACCCCCAAAATTGCATAAAATCATCTCTGACATTCTAGCATGTAGAATATACACTATAGTCACTAATAAACCCCCCCCCCAAAAAAAAAAACTCGCCTAGAAGAATTGCGCGTAACTCTCTACCAGAGAGGATACCCAACTTCCTTAATAAATAAAGGATTCGAATTAGCAGAAAAATAGCATTAAAAACAATGAATCCCCAAAAACACAGCAACAAAAAACCCTGAGCATATGTCTCAACTTACAGCAAAAACAACCAAGAGCTATTCTCAGAAATCAAAAGTTTCGAACATTTTAAAAACAATGACAAAACCAAAAAATATCGACAGAACAAATATCACAAAAAGCCAGAGACAACCCAGAAATAAAAAAAAGGCAAGAATAAAAGTTGTGGACTATGTAATATAATCAGAGAAGCGAAATCATATACCTTCGAAAGCCCCCAAACAACATTCATAATAAAAGATATGGAGTATGTAATATAATCATAGCAGGAAAATCCTCTACCTTTGAAAACCCCCAACATGACATTCATAATAAATAGAAATCTAAGCTGCAAGTCAAAAAACCTAGTCAACGTAATCGAATGTTGCAAGTGTAAAAAAACTATACATAGGATCCCCTCTGCCTCTAAACAACAGGGTATCCTTACAGAGAAGTAAAATTAAATTACCAGAAAACAGAAAACTCTGTTTCAAAACACCTTTACGAATGCAGTAATGGAATGTTTAAAATAATGTCAATATACCAAACTGACAGCTACACATTACTTCAAATAAAATTCATAGATAAATTCAAACCTACATTAAACAGAACTTAATTCACCCCCCCACACAGAACCGAACTTCACGCACACACTTACTACCACAAACATATACACACAAACTATCTTAGAATATATCTATGACACATTCAACTCGGATAGAAAACAAGGAAAAAGAAAAAAAAACAACAACCGGGTGCACATTGAATACGTATTAACATATACTCTCACACATTTTACACAAAGAGGAATAAAAAGAAAAGAAAAAACCGGATCTACATGCATGTATACGAATGTATGAACACCCAAAATATAAACTTGTTAATACGAAAAAAAAAAAAAAATGGATTAAAAAGAATCCCGTCCCAGTCCAAAAATACACTTGAAAAGAACCATAACGTCCAAAACACGTGTAGAAAAGTAATAAAGTAAATAACTTAAAAGCAAATTCACTCGCGGGCCTATTCATTTTATTTACTTTTTTCTCTCATTAAATATAAAAAAAAAAAAAAAAACAAGGAAAAAATTATATATATATATGTAAGTAAGAGAAATAAATGAAATGAATTAGACAAATATGCTGAGGAAAGATATATACTTGGTGGGAATGAAAATTTATTTACTTTGCTGACACGTGTTTCAAATTACATTTTGCCAACAAACAAGGTATTCTATTTAAAATTATTTTAAGTATAAAAATTTGATAATAATAATAATAATAATAATAGCAAGCTGAAAAGTCATCTTCAGCTTGCATATTTAACATATTTTCTATTATTATCATTTCATTTTTATTTTTATACTTAGAATAATCTTAAATAGAATACCTTTTAAATTTTAGTCGAAACACGAGTCAGCAAAGTAAATGAATTTTCATCCACACCAAGTATATATCTTTCTTCCGTTTATCTTTTGAACATCTCTTTCCCCTATCTCGCTCTCTCTCTCTATATATATATAAGAGGTTTTAGGGGTAAATTGCCACCATTTTAAATTGTTAATTTCGCGCATGTACCTAATTTCTTTCAGGTTTTGTCTTCTGTGCAGCAAACTAGAGATTTTTGGGCACTGTCTGCGAGGAAAACTGCAACATGACGTGATTAACTCCTCGAGAAATTCGGAAATGACACACTGTACTGTTTGAATTCTGACTCAACACGGAGGCCCATGTCAAGCGGTTGGAGGAGGTAGTACTACCTGGATCGAGATAGTGGTTACGAGAAGATATTTCGTCTATCAACAGGACTATGCTCCATGCCCCTCAAGTAGGAAAACATCATCCCTAACATCTGGCCGCCTAACTCCTCAAATTGCAACCTCCTTGATTATTATATGTAGGGTGTGGTGGAACGAGAGAACAACAAAACTCTGTGCGACACAAAAGATGAACTGAAGGCAAGGATAACAGCAGCATTTAACAATTTAAATCAGAGACCGTCAGAAAGTCTTGCAGGAGATTTCGAAGTTGTATGGAGGCCGTGGTTGAAGTCAATAGCGATTTCTTTGAATAAATTTGGTTTGTAAGATTTCTAGATATTTTCAGATAATTATGGTAAATATATAACTGATAGAGTGAGATGTCAGCTTTATTTTCATTTTTACGTTATTTAGATAACAATTTACCCATCGTACTCTGTATATATATATATATATATATATATATATATAATTTGCTATATTAATGAATAAAGAGTGCTAAATATTCGATAGAGAGCATATATAGATTCAAGATTTAATACCGTAGACACAGAGTCAACGACGCATAATGACTGTCGAAAATTGAGGGTTGATTTGAGAACTTACAAAAAGTGATAGGTGATAGGGATGGATGGTGAGAGAGAGAGAGAGAGAGAGGGGGGAGAGAGAGAAAGAGAGGGATAGAGCGAGAAAGAGAGAGAGAGAGAGAGAGAGAGAGAGAGAGAGAGTGTGTCAGAGGAATCAATGCTGTGAGCGTGTCTTGATGCTGACGCTGCTGATGATACACCCCTATATATATATATATATATATAATAAGCGAAAGTATTAAATATCATAAACCAAAGGCAGTTTTTTATTGGGGTGGGGCTCGTTGTACTTACGTGCCTGTTGTAAATATGGTAGCTTCTTCGGGTAACATCCCGTCGTTGTCATAAATCCATTTCTTAATTATTTGTCTATTTTGTTGGTAGTGGTAATGGTAATGATTGTACGTTCTGTCAGGATGTGACATTCCAAATCGTGAAAAGAGACTATTCTGTCTCCCTTGAGCATATGGCGTCCGAGTGCGACAGACCACGGAAGAGGGTCCCATCAGTAGGTAAAGCCAGACGCACAAAACTCCAGCTGATAAGGCGTACATCTAGTTTAGAAAAAAGAAATGAAAAGAGAAAATAAATAAAAATATTAATTGAAGCTGCTGGATAGGAAATTTTAGCATATGTGGAGTTTGGTAACTTATTCGGTAAGCCCACCCATTTGGGCTAATTAGACAACTTTTGAAACGGTAACCTACGATATATATATATATATATATATATATATATATAAAGCATGCGCTTTATTTGTTTCAGATTTTGTCTACTGAGTATCTAATTAGAGTTACTTCAGCACTGTCTGTGAAGAAAGTAGTACTATGACGTGATTCACTCGTCCAGGAATTTAGAAACAGCGTGAACTGTTTCGCATTGATGCCGAAAGATCCAATATGAAGATTTCACAGGGTTTGGCTGTCAATCTTAAGACAAATTTATATTCATTATGATGAAAACCAAACACCTAGCCACATCATGGTGTTTGGGGTAGTCACTAACGATGGTGACGTTATACCTCCATTCGTCTTCCCACATGGCTTCAGAGTCAAGACGGAGGCCTTCATGAAGAGCCTGGAGGAGGTAGTGCAGCCCTGGATCGAGAGTGCGACTGTTGAAAGATCCTACCTTTGGCAACAGGTCTCTGAACCAACCACACAAATGTGAAAACCCAGCATTGGCTGTGAGAAAATGTCCGCGACCACATCAGCCTTAACTCCTCAGATTGCAATCAAATTGGTTATTAATGTGTGGGTGCGGTTGAGCGAGAGCCCATCACCAACCAAAACGAAAAAAAAAAAAAAAAAAAGAAAAAAGAAGAAGCACAGTACACCGCCCACCCAGTAAAACTAAACTCCGTGCAAGAAAGATGAACTGAAGACAAGGATAATGGCAGCATCTAACTGGGGGAAAAAAAAAGTTTGCAGGAGATTCTGATGTTGTTGGAAGTTCGTTTGTTGAACCTTATTGCGACTTTTAAAAAATAAATTTGTTCTGTCGTATTTCATGATATTTTTTAAGTAATCTAGCCAAATATATTTGGTAAAGTGAGATGTCAATGTTATTTTTAATTTTGCACCATATAGACGACAATTTACCCATCTCACCTTCTCCCCCCCCACCGGGTGGGATGTTGAGCAAGGAATTACCGGTTGCCACTCGCGTAATGCAAAACTCTTCTAATGAACTGAGTACTCGGTTGCGTTTAAGCGTATTTGTAAACAAAGGAAAATAACACTTTTACGTTAAATTCATTCACTTAGGCTGAGGTTGCCGATGGCTCCGCAGTAAGATAGCCGACCGACGTAAAGTCAGCCAGGTTTCGATTCTAGCTTGAAGCATCTCACGAGTCTAACCACACTGATGAGTTGTGATACAACGAAACAGTCTGTATGTAGATGAATATATATATATATATATATATATATATATATATATATATATATATTGAGAGAGAGAGTATCGCTCAATTTCCAGCAATGATAGACAAAGATGATATTATCCTATTTACCAACCCCTCCGCTCGGGCAGGATATGACACACGGTCAATTTTTAAGCGGAGTTTAACAGGTTTGAATTCAGAGTTTTCCTTCTCCTAGACTAGTTGCCTAACCAAGGCTGAAGAACCTAGTCTGCCCTACTATTTACATATAGCTGGAGGGAGAATAATTAGATTCATACCTTTCCCAAGGGTATTAGTGCGATGTGAAATGCAATCAGTCTCGTCCAGGATTTGAACTCGTGTCGCCGTGTTCATTTCCTACGACGATAACAATTACACCACGGGCAAGGATGATATTATAGGAACACAGTAGAAATACTTTGATGATTGAATAACAATGTTATCAATTTATATTCCTATTTGCCTTGCAATCTTGCCAAACAATTACATCATTTAACAATAGTAATTGAGATTCACAGGCTCATGGATGGTACAAGGACATCCAGTTGAGTTTCTCAGTTTTAGATCGTTTCAAAATTCAGTTCTTGAAAAAAAAAGCCAAACCAGAGATAAAAAAAGTTCCAGGAGATTTTGTTAAAGTTTAAATATTGCTCTTTTTAAACTGATGAAAAATTCTTCGTTGAAAGGCTGTCATGAAGGCGGGGAGAAGAATTAACTTTAAAATGTGTCATTTTTGTAAATTTTTTCATGATTGAAGACGTTAGAATGAATTAATTTATACTGAATTCGAAATTTTCTTTTATTCGATTGTCGAAACCATAATTTAATCAATTATTAAAAAGATCTATGGTCGAAAGAGGTTTCACCTTTGAGACCATTTTCAAATTACGTAACCACATTTTTGTCTGGTCGAGATGATATATATATATATATATATATATATATATATATATATATATATATATATATATATAAAGCATTTTCCCCATTATATGATATTCTTCGTTATATCATATAATTATTTGTCATATTATATTATTATCATTCATTTTATATTGTACAGGGTGTCTCAAAATAAATGCAACCCATTCATCTGATAATGATTTATTATTGAGACAAGTGCAATGTCGGTCATTTGGAACATCTGTAAAAAGGGTATCCTTTGAGTTAGAGACATTAAATTGATGTTTTCTTAATTGTTATTATATTAGCTTTCAGGACCTGCAATCCCTTTTTGAGTTGCTTGTATCAGTAATAAATCTTTATCATATTAATGAGTTACATCTATTTCGAGAAAGTTTTCAATTTATTTTTCTCCAAAAATATAGTGACGCAAAATGTTTTTCCCTCTCTTGTCCATAGCATTAGAATCAAAAATTAATAGTTGTTATAGTATACTATTTTAAAATCTGAAACAAAAAAGAATACAACATTATTATTATTAGAGTTATTAGCAGTCATATGAGTCCCATGTATTTTGAGACAACCTATATTATTATTAGTAGAGTTATCAGCAATCACATGGGTCCCATGTATATTGAGACACCCTATATTATTATTAGTAGAGTCATTAGCAGTCACATGGGTCCCATGTATATTGGACACCCTATATAATTGTCATTTATGACATATCATAATAGTAACTATACAACCTGCCCATTGGCATAATGGTTAGAGTTCGCCAATAGTCCGGACAATAGGGGATCAATCCCCGGTCGAGTCATACTAAAGACTCAGAAAATGGTACTTGGTGCATCCTTATTTAATCATCTCATCATCTTATCTTGTCGTGCCAGCAGAACAGATATCCCTGACCCTCTCTCGCCACCCCTCCCTATCGTTTATCGCTTCCGGCAGGTCTTCTGGGCTACACCCCGTATCCTCACAGAGCTGCTGTATGTAGCTGCGAGCTGGGCGCCCTGCCTTTGCTCGGCCACGTGAAGGGGTCATAATATGGTACGGATCAAAGGTAAGTGGAGTAATCCCCAATACCTCGGTGTAATAGCTACTGAAAAGAGAGGCTTCAGGTCGTTTTCCACGACGGTCGGCCAACTAATTTATTATATAATAATTATTTTTTATTCATTATATTATACAGTAATGATAAGTATCATTTATTATAACATTTTATTACTTGTCTTGATTTCTGAGATGAAGCTTGATAATTGTTATTGCTTGGAATATTCGGGCCATTGATTTCATCTTAATATTTATGCTCATAACGTTTGGGCCGATATGACCTTCGGCCTTCTTCAAGTATTTCATGTCAAACTCGGTAGTCCACACAGAATCTTGAACTTGTACCGGTCATTGTTAACTGATTCGGAACAGTCTACCTCTGTGGATCAAATAAAGGTTTCAGTTCGAGATTGTGCGTGGTGTCCCAAGGTCGACATGAAACACATGAAGAAGGCCGAAGATCCTATCGGCCGATTAATTATATTATATAATTATCATTTATTATATCATAACATTTTTATAATATATTATAGAGCCCAGATGGCTGAGGCTGTAGAATACACTGACTGCATTTTTGCAGAGAGATATGTCCCCCAACTAGTGTCCTGGATATGAAACTAATCGTATGGCTCCAGTAATGCTGGGGCTCTGGAGAATGTAGAGTATCCCTTCATTACCTTGCTTCCAGATCCATTCTGACCCAGAGTGGAAATTTACTAAGCTTTTTGCTTAGATGTGGCACAAGGCCATATGAAAGGGGCACCCAATGAGACTCGAACTCACTCGTGTAGGTTTGCTAGCCGAGCTTGCTAACCATTACACAACCAGAGGCGCCTATTCTGACCCAGAGTGATAGTACCTGATTGGGTCTTATCTATAGATCAAATAGAACTGCTTGACATTTAATTTGTGTGCAAACAAATGACTTATGCTAAATTGAATTGTTAGGAATAGAACTGTTTGATCATTTAACTGTGTGTAAACAAATGACTGAATTAATTGAATTATTAGTGATACATAACAATGTTTGAAAACATTTTACCGTGTGCAAACAAATGAGTAATGTTAAATAAGATTATTAGTGTTAAATACAATACTTGAAACTCTTTAACTTTTTGTCTAAATTGAAGTATTGGTATTACATAACAATGTTTATCATTAAGGGTTTTCGGACTATTGTCTTCATCTTTATTGTTATTTCCACAATGTTTCGGCTGATATGTCCTCCGGACTTCTTCAGGTGTTTGTTGAACTTCACGGAACTTCGAACTACGTCCTTTATTGAATCCACGAGGGTCGCCTGTTCTGATTCCGTTAGCCATAACCGGGTACAGCTGTAAAGTATTCCTGTATTGTTACTCGCCTGTAGTGAGGATTGAACCTGCAACCTCCAGATGATTGTCTCCTTAGAAGCTTAGGGAACCAACGCCTATAACCGTTACACCATGTGTCCTGCTGGAAGTTCCGTGAATGTTCCCGAGTTCGACAAACACCTGAAGAAGGCCGGAGGACATATCGGCCGAAACGTTGTAGAAATAGCAATAATAATGAAGACAATAGTCTGAAAACCCTTAATGATAAAAATCAACAAGCTTCGTCTCAGAAATTTAGATAACTTACATAACAATATTTGAAACCATTTGACTGTGTGTAAAAGAACGAATAGTGTTGAATAGAATTAGTGTTAAATAACAATACTTGTAACCACTTCACTGTCTGAAAACAAATGATTAATGTCGAATAGAAATATTAGTGTTAGAGAGCAATAATTGAAACAATTTAACTGTATGTAAACAAATGATTTATAGTAATATAAATATAGACAGAAATACTTGAAGCCATCTCAATATGTGCTAAGAAAGAAATGAGCTGAGGCTCTTTTAAAAATGTTATCAACAAATCATATATATTTAATATATATGTTTTAAGAGGATTTGGCATCAAGTAACCTACAGTGGTTGATATGTCAAAAAACAAAAAAAAACAAAAAACAAAAAACAAACAAACAAAAAAACAAAAATAAAAAAAACAAACAAACAAAAACAAAAACAAAAACAAAACCTTCCAAACCAAACCAAATAATATATTATATTATAAATTATTATCATTATTATTATTTACTCCTTTGAGAGTTTTTCACAGCAGCGTTAGCTGATGGTTTCTCACTGGAGTTTGAGTGACAGCAAGTCTCTCCAAGTCTTCAGGACCCTTCTCAATATTCTGGCCGATCTCAATAATACTGTAGTCTGGATTGTCTCTGTTTTCATCTTATTTCCAAATCTTCCACTCCCTTAACCAATCCTTTGGGGATTGTTCCAAGTGCACCAATCACAATTGGTATCATCGTCACCTTCAAGTACCATTTTTTTTCAGTTCTCTTGTAAGGCCTAGGCACTTATCGCTCTTCTTGCTTTCTTTTATTTTCTTCTGTGGTCTGCCGGAACGACAAAGTTCACTATTCGGTAGGTTCTCTTTTTTTTTTTGCTATCACTAGGTATGGTCATCAGGGCATGATTATGTGATCTGTTTGTCTTAAAATCCCAGAGAATTTTGTGCATCTCATTCTCCAGGACGGATTCTAGTTTGTACATATAGCCCATGTTCGTATGGTCAAATTTCAAATTTTTGCACAATTCCCAGTGGATCACCTTGCCTACCCAGTCATATCTAGTCTTATACTCTTTTCGCGCTAATTTACAGCATTTGCTTATTATATAATTGATCGTTTCGTCTCCATCACCACATAACCTACTATTTTGTTGGGCCTTTTCTATTTTTGATTTAACATAGGTGGTCCTAATGGCGTTGTTTTGAGCTCTTATCGGAAGAGATTCAGTTTTTCTCTAAAAGTTTTGGTTTCTTAGTCATGTCCAAGTTTTATTGTATGAGGCTTTGCTTGTTTGTAGCTTGAAATGTCCTTACATTTGTTTTTCTTTCCATTTTTGTTTTTTCGTTATTGTTGTTCCTTGTGTTGTTTGTGTCTTTCTTTGTACTTTTTTATGTAGTGTTCGAAAGGTCTTATCGATGTAACGACGATGCAGGTCTTGAAAGCTGATATAATAACAATTAAGAAAACATCGATTTAATGTCTCTAGCTCAAAGGATACCCTTTTTACTGATGTTCCAAATGACCGATATTGTACTTGTCTCAATAATAAATCATTATCAGATGAATGGGTTGCATCTATTTTGAGACACCCTGTACAATATAAGATAAATGATAATTTTATAATATAATGAATAATATGACAAATAATTATATGATATAATGAAGAATATCATATAATGGGAAAAATGCTATATATATATATATATCATCTCGACCCGACAAAAATGTGGTTACGTAATTTGAAAATGGTCTCAAAGGCGAAACCTCTTTCGACCATAGATCTTTTTGATAATCGATTAAATTGTGGTTTCGATAATCGAATAAAAGAAAATTTTCTTTTAACAATGTAACGACGCTGTCTTTCATGCTGGCGTGTACTCTTCCTCTCCCTTTTCTTAACACGTATAGTCTGTCTATGTCATCTCTTGGATGTAAGGCTTTATTCAGCATCATGAGTTTTCTTGTTCTTTGAAATTATTTGTTGAAGTTCTCTGGATCCACTTTAAGAATGGTCCCGAGTATCTTACCAGAGGGACAGCCTAGGTATTTATCCCTTTGATGAGATTTCTGATTATAGTTTCTCTCTTAAGCTTTCCCTTGCCCAGTCGGCTGGTGTTGTAGAATACACCGACTGCTTCTCTGCAAAGGGGTAACCCCCCCTCCCAACGAGTGTCCTGGTTATGACACTAAACAATCTGATGGTGAGGTTCCAGCAGTGCTGGAGCTTTGGGGAATGCGGTGTACCTCTTTATTGCCATCGCTCCCAGGTCCACTCTGGCCCGGAGTGGTAGCACCTGATAGGGCCCTATGTATGGGTTAAATAGAACTAACAGCATACTTATGCTAAACTGAATTGTTTGAGTAAACTGAATAGCTTGAAATAGAAATGTTTTTGACAATTAAACTATACTTACATTTAAACTGCATGCTTATGTTTAACTTGCAAATATCTATAAGCTGAAAATCTGTTCAAGAAATAGTACGTAAAAAAAAAGGAATGATATATGGAAAGGAAAAAACCCCCCAAAAAGAACAAAAGAAAGTTAATACCTAAATTGTCTGTTAAATTAACGAATAAAATCAACCCTCATAGCCAGAATAAAATTCAAAAGGATTAATGGGCTTATAGTTAATAAAAACTAAAGTTTAAAGGTGAATTTACGTAGTCTTTTGTAATTTGTGCTACGAAATCCGTTTAAAATCATGAATAATAAAAGTTGAAGTTTGGTTCTGCGTTGCTTAGCAAAACTAAAACTTTGATATACACGAATTCTCCCGTAAAATTTTTTTTTTTCCTATACTTGATTTTGAACAAAAAAGTGTTGTGAATCTTAAATTAGAGAGGAAAAGATCTAATCCTTATGAGAAGGGAGACTCACACTATGAAAACCGAACAAGTATCGTACCGGAGATGACAATAAAACTATGATCAGACCGGAGAGATCAAATTGCACAATAATTACTGTTCTCTTGCGCCGGCTAGTCACTGAATAACAAATTCTAATAGAAGAGAGTATTATACGAGTTAAATAAGTATATAACACAGGAAAACATTGAATGCAGGATGGTGAATTACGTAAGCAAGGCGGATGAATCCAAAAGTGGGTCAACAGCTCGATTTACCTGATGCTTGGGGGATGAAATCCATAGTTTAGTTAGAAAACTACTGCTACTGATTTATAAGTAGCGTTTATTGATGGAAGAGAGAGGGGGGGCATCGAAAGATTCAAATCATACGTTACCCTTAATGCAGGTAAACAAGGGGCACATTCTGCTGAAGTTATAGCCATGGTCACAGTGTTCGAAAAACCAGACACAGAGCCTTAAACAAAACTTTCACGGACGCAAATAAACTCAAACATAGGGATTGCCAGTGTCGGCAGTTCAACAAGGACTTACATAAATTAATTCTGTGTGGAAACTGGATGCAATCTAGAGGACCTGCTAGAAGCGATGGACGGTCGAGATGAGAGAGAGAGTCATTGAATTCTGCGCTATCAGCACGACCTAATGATATATATATAAGTTTTAATCCTGGACGAGACTGATTGCATTTCACATAGCACTAATACCCTTGGGAAAGGTATGAATCCAATTATTCTCCCTCCAGCCATGGGTAAATAGTAGGGCAGACTAGGTTCTTCAGCCTTGGTTAGGCAACTAGTCTAGAAGAAGGAAAACTCTGAATTCAAACCTGTTAAACTCCGCTTAAAAATTGACCTTGTGTCATATCCTGCCTGAGCGGAGGGGTTGGTAAATATCGACCAGTCGAGGACGACCCGAAGGCTCCCTTTTCAACAGCTACTACTCCAAGGTGTAGTCGAGGGCGCTACTCCTTTCTCTGGGATGCTCCGCTCTACCCTTAATACATAACTTATAATGCTGAATGTTAAGCAAAGACGTGTCCAGTACCATTTTTTGAGTCTTTGGTATAGTAGGGAACACTGGGTTCTTCAGCCTTGGTGAGGCAACTAGTCTAGGAGAAGGAAAACTCTGAATTCAAACCTGTTAAACTCCGCTTAAAAATTGACCTTGTGCCATATACGGCTCGAGCGGAGAGGTTGGTAAATATGGATATATATAAGTTTTATATATATATATATATATATATATATATAAGTTTATATATATGTGTGTTATTTCTCTTCCCTCCGTTTCTTTATATACGTATGTGTGTGTATGTGTGCGCGTGTGTGTGTGTGTGTGAGTGAGTGAGTGAGAGAGTATACACAAGCATACCTCTAGATCTATTAATCCAGCAAAAAAATCGAAGAATTTTTGAACGAATTTAGGGTATTTTGGACATCAAAAGATATTTTGCTGAATTATCTATCTATCTATCTATCGATCGATCCGCAGAACTAAAAGACGACCTATTCAAAGTTATTTTTTAAAAAATTCTCTTAAGTCTTTTTATTATTGTTCATTCTTCGTCTTTGCAATAGGCATTCGGAAAACGATCCTTTTTTCTGATAAACAATTTTTCTTAAATATGCATCCTAATATATCTCGCATTTGATTTTGCAGAATTCGCCCATGTTAGCTTTTTAACAAGTCATTTTTCTGGACTTCTATGTTCCAAAGCGTATTCGAGGTAACAAGCTTCACGAGCCACATCATTCAAATGCAACCTCAGACTTCATAGTCACCAGTCTTTCAATCTGTTTGCTCGCATATAAATTCTTGTGTGTATATATATATATATATATATATATATATATATATATATATTTGCTGCGCGTGAAACAAGTTTATTAACAAAAGTAGTACGTATGTAGGTGTAGGGGTCGGGGGAGGCGCAAAAAAATATTACTCAGCACTAATAAGGTTCATCGCCCTGAAATGATTCCGTATCACGTGTCATAAGATATAAGCTTCAAAATAAAAGAGCAGACAGGTTAATTGTTCAAAGTCCACATTTGCTTTCAGTTATTAGTCATCCGGAAAATGACCGACAATAGACCGATATCAACAATCCAGATTATTGTTGGTTAAAAACAGAAGAAAAATTTTCATCTAAAATTACCGCTAATTAAGAAACACGTCAATAATAAAAGAGCATAAGGCGAGACACGATTGGGTGAGGAAGCTTATCCACTGGAAATTGTGCAAGAAATCAAAATTTGATAATACGAACAAATAGTATATGCACAACCCAGAATCCGCTCGAGAAAATGAGACGCACAAAATTCTTCGGGATTTTGAGATACAAACTGAAAACTGATCCCCTAATCTCAGCCAGACAACCAGACACAGTGAAAATTAACAAAAAAAAAAAAAAAAAAAAAAAAAAATGAATCGAACCCTCCGAATAGTTGACGTTGCCGTTCCTGCTGAGCACAGGGTAATACTGAAAGAAAGCGAATAGACAGATAACTACCTAGACCTTGCTAGAGAAGTAAAAAACTGTGGAACATGAAAGTGACGGTGATACCAATCGTAATTGGTGCACTCGGTACAGGGACTGGAGGACTTGGAAATAGGAGGATGAGTGGAAACCATCCAAACTACAGCATTGTTGAGATCAGCCAGAATATTGAGAAAAGAGCTGGAGACTTGAGGAGACTAGCTGTCTCTCAGACCCCAATGGAAAACCATCAGCTAACGCTGGTGTGAAAATTTTTCAAAATTGAAAATTAATGATAGTAATACTAATAGATCACCTGATCCCTGCCAGAAGACCAGAGCAAGTGATAATTGGCAAAAACAAAGAGAGAGAGAGAGAGAGAGAGAGAGAGAGAGAGAGAGAGAGAGAGAGAGAGAGAGATTGATAATCAAAGAAAGCGAAAAGAGAGACAAATACTTGGACCTCGTCAGAGAACAAAAAAGTTATGAAATATGAGAGTAGTGGGGATACCAACAGAAACTGGCGCACTCGGAACGGTCCCCGAAAGCTTGAAAAGGGGACTGGAAATGTTTGAAATTGTGGGATGAGCTGAGATCATCCAAATTACAGCATTGGTAAGATCGGCCAGAATACTAAGAAGTGTCCTGGAAACTTGAGGAGACTTGCTGTCACTCAGATTCCAGTGAAAAGCCATCAGCTAAGGGTAGTTTGTAAAATTGCAATACTACTACTACTACTAATAATAATGACGACATCAAACTGTTTGCCAAAAAAGAAAAAGAATTGGAAACCCTAACACAGGCAGTGAGGATATATAGGAAGTTATAAGGCTGGAATTTGGCATAGAAAAATGTGCCATGTTAATTAATGAAAAGCGGAAACAACAAATGACAGAAGGAACAGAACTACCAAATCAAGAAAAAATCAGAACACTTGGAGAAAAGGAAACTTACAAATATTTGGGAATATTGGAAGTGGACAACATCAAACATACGGAAATGAAAGAAATTAAAAAAAAACTCTGGGGAACGAGAAAATAACTATCAGATGCTACCACTCTGGGCCAAAGAGGACCTTGGAGCAATGGCAATGAAGGGGTACTCCACATTCCCCAAATCTCCAAAGCTAGAGCCATCAGATTGCTTAATGTCATATTTTGGACTCTCGTTGTGGGGTTGGTTAGTTGGTTGGTTTGTTGTTTTGTTTGACGGCATATCAACTTTTTTTTGATCATTTAATGCCGAATCGAGTCATTTTGATAAAAAAACCTTTTTGGTTTTTTTAAGTTTATAAATATCTTTGGATATTTATTCCTGGTGTCTATTTACTTGGTTTCATTGAATTCAGTAGTTTTCGGAATAATCAGATTTTTAAATTTTTCCGTAAAGATCCTTTGCTTTTTCGGAAAGTTTGGTTTGGGATTTATGTCATATCCACCATTGTTAGTCTTTTAATGCCAAATCATTTTTATACATATATATTAGATATATGTGATTTGGTTTGGTTTTGGTTTTATGGCATATCGACCATTGTAGGTCATTTAATGCCAAATTCTTTTCATACATATATTAGATATATGATTTCTCCACACATTTTGAAGATAACGTTCTAAAACAAGCCTGAGCTCGTTTTTTGCACGCAGTCAAATGGTTTCACTTAATTTCAAACAATTCCGTTTAGCGTGAGTACAGTTTTTTGTTTACACACAGTCATTGGTTTAAAAACAGTTTTTTTTTGTTTAAACCCAGTTAAATACAAAAACAGTTCTCTTTCAAATAATTCAGTTCAGGATGTCAACAAAGATAAATGATTCCAAGTATTGCTATATATCACTAACAATTCAATCAAATATCAGTCATTTGTTTACAAACAGTTAAGTGATCAAACAGGTCTATTTCAAACAATTCAATTTAGCTTGAAATCCAGTCGCGCTACAATATTTTCCTTTTGACTAATACGCTTGGGAAAAAGTATGAACCCTTTATCCCTCAACCTATGAATTTAATGCCAAATTCTTTTCATACATATATTAGATATATGATTTCTCCACACATTTTGAAGATAATGGTTCAGGACCACTAATTTCCTTCTAAAAGGATGGTTTTGGCATCAAATAAACCGCGAAGGTTGATATGCCGTTAAACAAAGAAATCAAAACGATGTAGATGGTAAGGATATAACAGGATCTAGCAAATTCGTCTAATAAAATCACTTGTTAGATTTTTAAAGTTCCAAATAATTTTGGTTTATGTTCTCTCCAATGACAGCTCTTCTTTTCTTAGTTTACGATGATTATCACCTTTTGAAGGTTTTAAGTATTTCAAGAAACTACATGGTTTTAAGTTACTAATAATAATCCTTTGTAAACAATTTTAACTTTTAAAAGCTGTTCTTCATACATATAATTTGTACACAGTTATTTGGTTTCAAGTATTTTAAGCAACTATATGGTTTTAAGTTACTAATAATAATCTTTCGTAAACAATTCTAACTTTAAATAGCTGTTCTTCATACATATAATTTGTTCACAGTTATATGGTTTAAAGTATTTAAAGTAACAATATAGTTTTGAATCACAAATACAAATCCTTTGTTAATAATTAAAAGTTTACGAATAATTTGTACAGTTATTTGTTTTCAAGTATTTTAAACAACTATATAATTTTAAATCATAAATACAAATCCTTTGAAAATAATTAAAAGTTTACGTATAATTTGTATACAGTTATATGATTTCAAATATTTCAAGCAACTACGTGGTTTTAAGTTACTAATATTAATCCTCAGGGAAAAATAATCTAGCTTTAAGTAACAATTCTTAATGTGAATAATTTCCACTCAGGTTTATTCTTTCGAATATTCATTTCTAATATTACTACTTTTGAAACAAATCTTTTTTATGGGACTTTAACAGCTGCAACCCTTCCGGGTCAGAGTAGATCTGAGAGCAATGAAAATGAAGTGATGGCTTCACACTTTTCAGAGCTCCAGAACTGGAGACAGACTACCTAATGCAGTTTAGTACCATACCCAGGAGTCATTTTTTTTTGGTTGGAAGTGGGTTTAGGGATGTCCTTAACCGACTGCAGTCGGTGTATTCTAGGTCCCGCTGACAAGCAGGTCTCTTCAAAAAGATATACCCCGACGATCTCAACTAATGCATAGAAGGATTGCCCGTTAAAATAAGGTTCTTCATGCCTGGTTGATGATAATTATATCTGCTCTCCTAACCTAAATTGAGTCATCCGTTTATATTTTAGAGTTCCAAATAATTTTACTTTTCTTGTACACTTTCTGGTATCAGCTAACCTTTTTTTTAGGAATAATTTTTCTTTATTCATTTTGTCTTCCTTCTTTCTTCCTATATTCCTTTCTTTTTGTAGGAATCTTTCTTTCTTCTTCCTTTTTGGCTTTTTTATTTTTTTCCTTCCATTCCTTCTTTGTTTCTTTCTACCATTCTGAATACATTACTTTCTTTTTTACTTTTCCTTTCACGTATTTTTCCTTCCTTCTTTCTTTCTTTCTTTCTTTCTTTCTTTTTGCAATTCTTCATTTTTTTCTTTCTATAGGCATTTTTTCTTTCTTATTTCTTTTATTCTTTCAATTTACATTTCTTTCTTTTTGTAGGAATTTCTTTTTAGTTTCTTAATTTCTTTTTCCTTTCATTCCTATTTTGTGCGTCAATTCCATTCTACATACACAATTTCTTTCTTATTTATTCTTTCTTTTCTTTTATGCATTTTTATTTCTTCTTCCTTTCTTTCTTCTTTAATTATTTCTTTCTTTTTCTTTCTTTAGTCATTTTTTGTTTTTTGTTTTTTTCCCCTTCTTTGTTAATTTCTTACATTCTACTTGCATTTCATTCTTTTTTCCTTTCTTTTTTCTCACTTTTCTTACTTCTTTCTTTCTTTTTTCTTTCTTCTATTCTGCCAACAATTCTTTCTTTCTTTCTTTCTTTCTTTCTTTTTCTGCTCTTTGCATTTTCCCCACAATTTTTCACAGCTGTCTCGCCATGTTCAACGCTGATTAAGTCTTTCCTTTATAGTAAAAAAAAAAAAAAAAAAAAAAAAAACTGAGAGAAAAGCACTCCATTAAAAATTATTTCCCGGTGATCTCAGTTTTTTTTTTTCGCTTCCCATAGCGACAGGCTATCAATTTCATAATAATATGATAAATATTGCTGACACCTATTTTTTTCCACGTATGAATAATATTCATATATAATATATGACAAGAGTAATTAGTAAAATGTTTATTTTGTTAGACCGATAAGCAATAGGCTATAACGTAACGCACACAAGGGTGTGTGTTATTATATTAATGTTAATATATTCGTATGCTGGGAAATTTTCAGGACGCATTCCAAGTCCATGATCAGTTTTTAACATTACCATTAATCGTACTTTGGATTGTGGATGATGTGTAGACTTAAAAAAATTGTTTCTTAATCTGTTATTACTTAGAGTATTTGGACTCATCTTTAGTGTTATACTCACAGCGTTTCGGCCGATATATCCTTCGGCTTTCTTCAGGTGTTTCATGTCCAAATCGTGTTGGTTGGAAAATGCTTCTGAGTGAAATCATCTTGAAGTTGCTGGTTCAATCCCAACTACAGGTAAGAATAACAAGGACTACTTATAACCTAACTCTTGTATCCGGTCATGGTTAACTGAATTGGAACAGTCTACTCCGGTATAACGATAAAAATGAGGTCAGCATTTTGAATATTCTAAATAATAACAGTTATCAAGCATCATCTCTGAAATTTAGACAATTAATTTCTCTCTTTAGTTGACAAATCAGAGAAGGAAACTTTAGAGATCTTCTACAGTTCATGCTTGATCGGATTGGCGGTCTTTTACGGGTACCTTGAGGACCAAAAACTTATTAAGCTGGTGCTCATAATATTTTATCTGAGAACTATATATATATATATGTTGAAGAGTGTATATTTAGGCAGCAAGTTGTTATTAAAGCAAGTTTTATTATAGACAATGGAACACTGTTGATTATTTTTAATTGTAATTTTTCAAGTCTAGTTATTTTTCTTGTGTCGGCATGAAGGTGGTTAAGAAATTGTCCCATATCTTCTGCCCAAGTACTTTCGACCATACTTTTGGTCATCATCAGGGGTCGTGTAATTTGAGTTGATAGTTTAGTTTGAGTTTTATTGTTTTGATTATTTGTAGCAATTTTATTTCAATGTGGTCAGTTGGAAGGTTTTCAGCATTTTGTTTTAATGTTTATATATTCTGTTAGATGAGTTTTCTAATAGGCTTAGTTTGGTTTGGTTTATTGGGTTTTATGGCATATCAACCTTTGTAGGTTATTTAACGCCAAATCCATTTTTATGTAAATAATCCGTTCTTTTTAAAACAATTCAGTTTAGCATAAGTACAGTTTAATGGTCAAAAACATTTATTTCAAACTATTCAAGAAGTTAAATGTAACAATTCAGTTAAGTGTAAATACAGCTTTAATGTCGAAAAACAGTTCTATTTCAAATAATTCAGTTAAGCATAAACACGCAGTTTAAATGTAAGTACGGTTTAATTGTCAAAAACATTTTTATTTCAAGCTATTCAGTTTAATCAAACAATTCAGTTTAGCATTAGTATGCTGTTAGTTCTATTTAACCCATAGATAGGGCCCTATCAGGTGCTACCACTCCGGGCCAGAGTGGACCTGGGAGCAATGGCAATCAAGGGGTACTATGCATTCCCCAAAGCTCCAGCACTGCTGGAACCTCACCATCAGATTGTTTAGTGTCATTTCAAGGACACTCGTTTGGTGGGGGTCTTACCCCTCTGCAGAGGTGCAGTCAGTGTATTCTACAGCCCCAGCTGACTGGGCAATCTAATAGGTTTAGTGATTTTATTTATTAAAAATATTCAATATATTGGTACCTGTGTTAAATGCTATTTTATTTATGCTTATTTTTTCTTTTATTTTATGCACATTGCAAGGATTTGTAATCGTTTTAAAACAAACGTTCCAATCTCAAACTCAGGTTGGATACGATTAAGAAGCAGGGTATTATAAATCTTAGTAGCAAGATTAATACCTCTCTAATTCTTGTTGATCCCGAGGACGCTTCTCTGAGAGTGCGGAAGATGTAACCTTTTGTCTATTTCCCAATTGGCTTTTTGTTCGGAAGGCCGGGGTACAATCCCAGGTCAAGTCATACCAAAGACTCAAAAAATAGTACTGGACACGTCTTTGCTTAACATTCAGCATTATAAGGTATGTATCAAGGGTAGAGCGGAGCAATCCAGAGAAAGGAATAGCGCCCTCCACTAGCAATTGAAAAGGGAGCCTTCGGGTCGCCCTCGACTGGTCCATATTTACCAACCCCTCCGCTCAGGCAGGATATGACACAAGGTCAATTTTTAAGCGGAGTTGAACAGGTTTGAATTCAGAGTTATCCTTCTCCTAGACTAGTCGCCTCACCAAGGCTGAAGAACCCAGTCTGTCCTACCCATAGCTGGAGGGAGAATAATTGGATTCTTACCCTTCCCAAGGGTATTAGTGCTATGAGAAATGCCATCAGTCTCGTCCAGGATTTGAACTCGTGTCACCGTGTCCATTTCCATCGATGATAACCATTACACCACGGGCACCTCCTTTTTCACCAACCCTTCCTCTCGGGCAGGATATGACACAAGGTCAATTTTTAAGCGGAGTTGAACAGGTTTGAATTCAGAGTTTTCCTTCTCCTAGACTAGCTGCCTCACTAAAGCTGAAGAACCTAGTCTGCCCTACTATTTACCCATAGCTGGAGGGAGAATAATTGGATTAATACCTTTCCCAAGGGTATTAGAGCTATGTGAAATGCTATTCAGGTCGCCCTCGACAGGTCACCAACTTTAATTTTACCGCGTTGTATAATTGAATTAGTATGGCATCTTATTTCCTTGTCTTTCATACGTCAGGTGATGTTTCAAGACCTGCAACTTTTCTGCTTTTAAATGTTTTTAGAATTGTATCAAATTTATCCTCCGCAAAGTATCCAAGCTTAGTGTCTAGCTGGTCGTGAATAATTTCTTTATTCGGTTTGTCTTTGAATTCAGGGGGATTACAAAGCAGATTCTTAAAATGTTTTCCTACTTCTGAAGTCTTTCTTCGTGACAGACAACTTTCAACTTCCTGACCAGCCATTCTCATTGGGATTGTTTATCCTTTAAAGAATTTACTGCTGCGTGGATGCACTACTTGGACGCTAACTAAACGGCTGGAGAAGAAGCTAGACAGCAATTACACAAGAACACTGCGAGCAATAATTAAACAAGTCCTGGCGGCAACACCCCACAAGGCACCAACTGTACAGCCACCTGCCTCCCATCACGAAAACTATCCAAGTTAGACGAACCAGACATGCAGGACACTGCTGGAGAAGCAAGGACGAGTTCATAATTAATGCACTCCTATGGACCCCCACATATGGCCGGGCAAAAGCAGGATGACCAGCTCGAACATACATTCAGCAGCTATGTGAGGATACGGTATGTAGCCCTGAAGACCTGCCGGAAGCGATGAACGATAGGGAGAAATGGCGAGAGAGGTTCAGGGATATCCGTGCTAGCGGCACGACATGATGATGATTATGATGATTGATTGATTTGATCTTGAATGTACTCACGTTGTTCTTTTTTGGGATGTTTTAGTAAGTTCTTTCTAAGCTTTCTTGTGTTTATGCACATTGGTTTTTGTGGGATTTCATATTTCCCTATCTGCTTTTGACTCTCATGGAACCCGACGTTAGGCTTTTGGTTCAGTTGGCATGCTCTCTGCTGGCACTTCTAAGAGGGTGATAACAAAGTTTTCAAATTCGTCATTTGGAGTATGTCTTTAAGATATCTCCAGAAGTTTGAAAGAACGGCACGTCACATTGATATTTTCGTGAGTGCAATTCACTTAAAATACTCATGTTAAATAAAAACATTATGTAACTTAATGATGATCAAGCGGGGTCTGCATTCGCACTGAACATCATTTTTCAACCATCCAAATTGTCCAGAAAACAGAGATAACAATGAAGTATTAACTAGAATCCTTTATATAGATTCTTCCACGTACCACCTGTACACCACAATTGTTACAAGGGAATATAACTTGTTTTTATCAACTTTAAAAATGTCTTCAATGTTCAAAATGTCATTGGCAACAGTATTGCATATAAGCCTATCATTTTACCAAGATGGAATTCAAAAATATTTAAAATGTTGGCAATATGTCACAGAAAATCAAAGGAAAATTATAAGATTAATAACTAGAATAAATAAATAAATATTTGGTTGGGTTTTATGGCATATCTACCATTGTAGGTTAGGTTATTTAATGCCAAATCATTTTTATACATATATATTAAATATATATGACTTGGTTTGGTTGGGTTTTATGGCATATCAATCATTGTAGGTTATTTCATGCCAAATCATTTTTATACATATATATTAAATATATATGACTTGGTTTGGTTGGGTTTTATGGCATATCAACCATTGTAGGTTATTTAATGCTAAATCCTCTTTGTACATATATATTAAACGTAGATGATTTGGTTTGGTTAGGTTTTATGGCATATCAACCATTGTAAGTTATTTAATGCCAAATTCATTTTAATACATATAAACAATTTTATTTCAACCAATTCAGTTTAACTGTTTAAATGTCAAAATAGTTCTATTCTAAAGAATTCCGTTTAGCACAAATATACTGTTTATTTCTATTTAACCTATAGATAGAACCCTATTAAGTGCTACTACTCCGGGCTAGAGTGGATCTGGCCGTGATGGCAATAAACGGGTACTTCGCTTTCCGCAAAACTCCAGCATTACCGGAGCTTCACCATCAGATTGTCTAGAGTCATACCCAGGACATTCGTTAAAGGAGTCTTACCCCTCAGCAGAAAAGCAGTCGATTACAGCCTCAGTCGATTGGATCCAAATACATGTGGGTACATATGCATATGTTCATGGTTGCATGTGTATGAGTGTGTATTTAAAAGATATATATGTATTTTAGTCTTTTTGATACTTTCTGTGTACTTGCTTGTTTAGTTGGTTGGTTGCTTTTGATGGCATATCATACTTTGTACGTTATTTAATGCTAAATCAATTTTTGCACAAATAAACAGTTATATTTCAAACAATTCAGTTCAGCAATTTAATTGTCAAAAAAATTTCTATTTCAAGCTATTCAGTTTAGTCAAACAGTTCTAATACAAAAAGTTCAGTTTAGTATAAGTATAGTTTTTGTTTATTGACAGTTATATGTCAAAACAATTCTATTTCTAACAATTGAGTTTAGCGTAAGTACAGTGTCAATGTTAAAAACAGTTACATTTCAAACAATTCGGTTTGGCATACAAAAACAGTTTCATTTCAAATTATTCAGTTTAGCATAAGTACATACTTTAAAAGTCAAAACAGTTATATTTCGAGCAATTCAGTTTAGCATCAGTACGCATTTTAGTTCTAATTTACCCATCGATAGGACCCTATCAGGTGCTACCACTCTGTGCCAGAATAGACCTGGGAGCAATGGCAGTGAATGGGTACTCCGCATTCCCCAAAGCCCCAGTATCACTGGAACCTCACCATCAGATTGTTTAATATCATAAACAGGACACTCGTAGGGAAAGGGGGTCTTACGCCTCACAAAACCTAACTTTTTATGATCATGTAATGTTTTTTCTTGCTCGTTTCTTCATACCGGAGAAAAGGAAGGTTCCCCAAGTTTTACTCCCCACCGCTTTCGATCATATCAATCTATCATCTTCAAGCGGTATAAGTCTTTGTAAGTAATGTTTGTTTTTCTTTTGTTTGTGTGCGATATATTTATACTTTTTAAGAAAGGTTTATTATTAGTGGGGTTGCTTTGGCTAATATGTTAGTTGTTAAAGTTGTTTAATATATTTGTACCAGTGTTGAATGCTATTTTATTTATGTTTGGTTCTTTCGAGGATTTGCAGGCATTCTATGTTGTTATTTCTATAAAGGATTTTTGTGTTATTAGTGCGGATTTTTCGTATTTCTTCAGATGTCCCTTCACATGGATGAGCAAAGGCAGGACGACCAGCAATAACTTATATACAACAGCTCTGTGCCGATACAGGATGTAGCCTTGAAAACCTACCGGGAGCGATGGACGATAAAGAATGGTGGTGGGAGAGGGTCAGGGAGATCCGTGCTAGCAGCACGACATGATGATGATTAATGATGCAGACGTAAATTTAACTGCCATTACTGTGTGGCAGTAATATATTGTTTGATGGCATTGGTTTAGTTTGCTTTGGTTTTATTGCATATCAACCAGTGTAGGTTATTTGATAGCATAGGTTATTTAATACCGAATCCTATTCACACACACATACACAATATATATATATATATATATATATATATATATATATATATATATATATATATATATATTATTGCCCAGTCGGTTGGGACTGCAGAATACACCGACTACTTCTCTGCAGAGGGGTAGGACTCCCCAATGAGTATCCTGGTTATGACACTAAACAGTCTGATGGTGAGGTTCCAGTAATACTGGTGCTTTGGGGAATACGCATTACAACTTCTTTGTGCCATCGCTCCCATGTCCATTCTGGCCCGAAGTGATAGTACCTGATAGGGTCCTATCTATGGATCAAATAGAACTAGAATGCGTACTTATGCTAAACTGAATTGTTTGAAATAGAACTGATTTGTATAAAAATGGATTTGGCATTAAATAATCAACAAAGATTGATATGCCATAAAACCTAACCAACCAACCAAAATATATATATATATATATATATATATGGTATAACTCGATCTGGGATTGAACCCCTATCACCCTGACCATATGAAATATCCTTTTTATGAATTAGTTTTATTGATTATATCTTGAACCTCAAGAATTTTATTTTTTATAGAATAATCTATGACTAAAGATTTTATTTCGTGGTTTATTTAATGCCAAAACCATATTTGCGGAAGGACGATTTTTTTTATAGATAACATTCTTTAACGAGCCTAAGCTATAGAACAGTCACGATTTAACGTCAGTCGCATACATAGTTTATTCTATTTGACCCGTAGATAGGAACCTATTAGGTGCTACCATTCCAGGTCAGAGTTGACCTAGAAGCCATGGCAATGAAGGGGTACGCCACATACACCAAATATCCAAAACTTGAGCATTGCCATCAGATTGATTAATGTCATAAACAGAACACTTGTCAGAGAGGTGTCTTACTCCTCTGCGGAGATGTAGCCGTTTTATTCTACACCTAAAGCCGATTGGGCTTGATGGCATTGGTATTAGAGACGTAGTATATATATATATATATATGGGCGTGTGTGTGTGTGTGTGTGTGTGGTCCCAGAAAACTTCCATGGTATTAAATATATATAAAATCTAACATATATTTACTTATCATATATATATATATATATATATATATATATATATATATATATAAAGTAAAGTTGGCCGACAGTTGTCGAGGGTGAGCCGAAGCGCCTCTTTTCTCTTGCTAATACACCGAGTGGTAGGAGAGGGCGCTACTCCTTTCCTTGGATTGCTCCACTTACGCTTGATCAGTAGCTTATAATGGTGAGTGTTAAACAAGGATGGATCAACTACGACTATGGGTAAATAGTAGGGCAGACTGAACTCTTTAACCTAGATATGGCAATCGGTCTAGGAGAAGAAAAAATCTTCATTTAAACTTGTTAAAATCCGCTTAAAAATTGACCTTGTATCACAACTTGCGCGTTCGGAGCGGTTGGAATATATATATATATATATATATATATATATATATATATATATATATATATATATGTGTGTGTGTGTGTGTGTGTGTAACAGTATGAATACCATAGACTGTTGTAACTGTGGGAAACCAACGGATTCACGGATCGTCTAGTACGTACCCAGGTTGCATATAGGATGGAAGACAGTCATACATACACGCACATATACAGATTTATTCTATGTTTGACTTTTATTGTGTGTACTGAGGAACGTTCCTTATTTTGTCTCGACTTGTGGTACAGAAGAAAAAAAAGAAAAAAGAAAAAAATGAGGCTCACCCATCAAATTAACACACGGTGACATTTTAGTTCGGTGTTTAAATCGGATATTTCTGCAAGAACACTTGCTTCTTTCATGAGAACAACTTTAACGGATTTTCCGCTTCTTTTTCTGCACTCATATCCAGATAGAGTCTACTGATAAGAAACACGAAACCCTTAATGTCTGCCTTGGCGAGCGGTGGACAAGAACACGGCGACATGTATCAAAGTATTTTTTCCTAGAAATGTAAATGTCTTTTCCCGCGAAAATCCATATTATATTTCTGTTTGTACTTGGTCTGCCTATCCGTCTGTCCGTCCGTTTATTTGTTCACTCGTTATGCTCATTTATATACCCTCCCTGCAACCAAGTGGGATATTCTTCCACCCACTCTTTCAGTTAATTGGTATATTCTTATACGTAAATGCTGCTTCTTCAGATTAAACACAGTATTGGATGTACAATTCTTTTGTTTGGTTTGGTTTGGTTTCTTTGTTTAATGGCATATCAACTCTTTTTAGGTTATTTAATGCCAAAGCCATTCTTTTGAAGAACAGTAGTGGTACTATTTAACCCATAGCTGGGAGGATAAGGGGGTTCATACCTTTCCCAAGGGTATTTGCCCGAAAGTGAACGTAATAGCGCGACTGGAGTATGAACTCGTGTATTACGATTCCGCAGTCCATCGCTTTAACCATTACACCATGAGGATACCCAATTCTTTTGTATTTCGAAAGTCACGCGATATTTTGAGATACGAAATTAATCCGTTCCCGAGGGGATTTCATATCTTGGAATTTTCGTATTATAGGACAATATTTACTCTATAAATGGCCTAATTCGCTCCAGCCCCCCCCCAAAAGCAGTCGTATAAAGTGTAAATATTATTCTCACCCGAAGAAATATGTTCGTCAATGACAACACAGTCATTTACATAAATGTTAAGAAAGATAAGAGCACAACAAAGTGATCACGTGATGCGACGAAATGCATTCTGGGAGGATCGATGTCGGACGGCACTTTCGATTTTCATTTTCGTATCGTGGATATTTTTTCGTATTCTGAATTTTTCTTATAATAGGGTCTTTGTTCCACTATACTCAATGTTTTTTTTTTTTCGGAATTTTTAGCCCAGACCATGTTTTCATATGAAAGATGGTTGCAAACAGTTCAAGAAAGCTTCACTGTCATCTTAAAGATATGGAAGAATTTTTTAAAAATGTTGTTAAAAGAAAAAACAAAAACAAAACATAATTTAGGTCTCTCGAGAGGAGTATGGGTGGCGTTTATTTTTGAGAATACATATGTATAAAAACGAATATAGATGCATTGATTGGAGGTACCTGTGGTGTAATTGTTATCGTCGCAGGAATTAGACACGGCGACACGAGTTCAAATCCTGGACTGATTGCATTTCACATAGGACTAATACCCTTGGGAAAGGTATGAATCCAATTATTCTCCCTCCAGTTATGGGTAAATAGTAGGGCTGACTGGGTTCTTCAGCCTTGGGGAGGCAACTAGTCTAGGAGAAGGAAAACTCTGAATTCAAACCTGTTAAACTCCGCTTAAAAAATTGACCTTGTGTCATATCCTGCCCGAGCGGAGGGGATGGGTAAATATGATATAGATGCATTGATTGCCACACACGCACCCACACGAACATTGAAATGACCCAGATAACGAAGGGTTGGGTTGGGTGTTATTGCATATCAACCATTGTTAGTTATTTAATACCAAATCCTGTTTAAGTTTTGGTAAGTATAACTAACAATTTAATTAAATATCAGTCATTTGTTTACACGCAGTTAATTGATTAAACAGTTCTATTTGAAGCAATTCAATTTGCCATAAGTCATTTGTTTGCGCTTAGTTTAAATAGTCAAACAATTCTATTGGATCCATAGATAGGACCCTATCAGCTGCTATCAATGCGGGCCAGAGTGGACCTGGGAGCAATAACAATACTCCGCATTCCCCAGAGCTCCAGCATTAGTGGAACGTTACAATCAGATTGTTTAGTGTCATATCAAGGACACTCGTTGGAGATGTCTGACCCTTCTGCAGAGAAGCAGTCGGTTTATTCTAGAGTCCCTGCCCACTAGACTCAGATAACGAAGGATTTGTTTGGGGAAAATACTTTTTTTCTTAAACTCTAAAGATTAAATTTGGTGATTAGTAAATAAAATTTAGTTTTGATTTTTTTTGATTTGTGGCATTTCGACGGATCCTGCAAAAGCTATTATAATGCACTAACTATCTGTCTGTCTGTCCGTCCATCCGTCCGACCTGATTAGGTTCCGCCAATTTTGGCCCGTTTTCAACCAAACTTTAAAGAATTTTTAGAGTTATGCTTGATAATGTTTTATTCTGTACTCTGATATTTAACTCATACTGCTTTTGGTGGAATTTGTTTTTCACCGTCTCTGATACCTCACTATAAAAGGTTACCTGTCTTACAGTGCTTATCCAATTTCATGTCTCTCTCTCTCTCTCTCACTCTCATTCCCTTCTCTCTCTTTCTCTTTCTAAGGCAGATGTCAGTCAGTTCGTGTGTGTCTCTCTCTTCTAACCTGCACTTAGACACTCATTCTCTCTGCCAGGTGTCAAGCCACTAAGACAGAATTAATTTCATTGCAAAAATCATCCAGCCTAAGAAAAACGAAAAGACAAAAAACAAAACAAAAAAAAAAAACAACAACAAAAAACAAAACAAACAAAAAAAAATGCAGTCACCCAATTAAAAATAATTAATAATTTCCAGGACCGGAGCCTCGCCATCCGGTGGTTTAATGTCATATCCATGACACTTGTTGAGGGTGGTCTTACCCCTCGGCAGAGATGCCGTCGACGTATTCTCCATCCCCAGTGGACTGGGCTAATTATAGCTTCAAGTAGCTATTCTTAATACAATGTGGAGTACCCCTACAAGTCTGAAAAGATCTGCTGGCATAATGGTTACCAGTCTTAATTATAGCTTCAAGTAACAATTCTTAATACAGTTACAGTTATATATCACGTACACTATTGAATACCAATAATTTTAAACAGATCTATTTGAGCCATACATGGGACCCTTAGAGGTACTACCACTCCAAATCAAAGCGGACCTGGGAGTAATGGCAGTGAAGAAATACACTTCATTCCCACATCTTTAGGATCTGAACCTCACCATCAGATACAGTTTATTATCATACAAAAGACACCTCTTTCTGTTTGTGTGTGGGGATAATATTGGGCATTTGAATGTCAAAGATGATTTTTGATATTATACATTGATTCATTCAGTCTATTTTCCTCGTCTTTTTTTTTTATCACAGTAAATCCAGCCGCTATACTTTCCAATCTTCCTGTCTGTCGATAACCTTTCGGGAATGTAAAACGGAATTAATTCCTTATTTGATTCCCAAGAGGAAATTGTACTCATTCCTCAACAATCCATATCCGGTGTCTTTCCTTAAGAATTTAATTTGACGTTTGATTTGGGTTGTTTGTTTAATAGCTCATCAACCTTCTTGGGTTATTTTCTTTTTAAATTGCACTTTTGTCTATTATCATTTATTTGCACACAGTTATATGATACCAGAGACCGGCTCATTGGTCTAGTGGGTAGAGTGTTCGCCAATGGTCCGGGAGACCTGGGTCCAATCCCACGTCGCGTCATACCAAAGACTTTAAAAATGGTACTTGATACCTGCTTGCTTAACACTCAGCAATATAAGGTACGTATCAAGGGTAAAGAGGAGCAATCCAGGGAAAGGAGTTGCGCTCTCCCCTACACCTCGTTGTAGTAGCTCATTGGTCTAGTGGGTAGAGTGTTCGCCAATGGTCCGGGAGATCTGGGTTCAATCCCACGTCGCATCATACCAACGACTTTAAAAATGGCACTTGATACCTCCTTGCTAAATACTCAGCAATATAAGGTACGTATCAAGGGTAAAGAGGAACAATCGAGGGAAAGGAGTTGCGCCCTCCCCTATACCTCGTTGTAGAAGCTACTGAAAAGGGAGCCTTCTGGTTTCCCTCGACTACGGTCGCCGACTTTACTTTTTTTACTTATATGATATCAAGTATTACCGTTTAATGAAAAAAAAAAACTAATGTACAATTACATGGTCCAAACGGTTGGTTTCTTTGTTTAATGGCAAATCAACCTTTATGGGTTATTTAATTCTAAAACCATCCTTGTAGAAGAACAGCAGTGGTTCTATTTAATCCGTCGCTGGTGGTGGGGATAAAGGGTTCTTAACTTTCCCAGGGGTATTTGTCAGAAAGTGAACCTAGTAGTACGATTGGAGCTCGAACTCGATCTGTTATATAATGGCCGAGGGATTTCGTTTTATATATCTTGCCTTTCGGTTTAGTTAGGCTGAGAACCTTTCGCTTAGTGCATGGGCTAGTTAGGTGCAAACATGAGCGCAGGTGTTGACGTGCATGCGGGGAGGATGTGTCATTCAAAGCGGGGGATGTGAATGACGTCATGCACCGGAAGCGTGGGCTGAGATTTGGGAAAAGTCAGTTGAGTTTTGCCTCGGAAGGAGACGGTTGACTTTCGCTTGCTCGCCGAAGCTTGGCGGCAGGTGTCACGCGTGGTTTGGGGTAGATGGAAAAGTCAGCGTAGAAAGATGGTACCTCTCTCCTTATGTCGAAAAACCTTTAAACTCAAAGGTAATAAAAAGTTTCGTACCTGAACTAAGAAGTCGTAAGTGTTTTTTTGTGTTTCGGGATTTCTATATTATATATATGTGCGTTATGGACATTATGAACGTTTTACGTACCGGTATGAATATGTCTATTTCACACATATTCATGTATGGCTATGTAACAGATCCCTATGATGTCACAGTCCAACGTGTTTGCCAGAACACCACGGAGACTACCCGAATGTTTTAAAGTAACAATTCCTGATTAATAATATTTGGTTTGTACATAATAATATGATTTCAAGTATTTCGATCTAACATCAATTTGTTGCAAGCAATTTCATTATATAAGTAACTAATAATAATCATCCGTAGTAAACAGTTATGACTTCAAGTAAATTGTCTTAATAGAAAAAAAAATGTATCCAGTTTTATAATATCAAGTATTTATATCTAAAACTCGTATTTTGTATACAGTTAAATAGTTTTAAGAATTCCTTTCAAATACCAGAATTTTGCAAAAAATTAGATGGTTTCAATCAGTCAGATGTTTTCAATTAATAAATAATAAATCATTTGAAAACAATTATAGCTTCACGTAAACATTCTCAATACCAAAAAATTGCACACAGTTATGGGCTATAAGTGTTCCTATACAATACAAATAATTTTCAAACAGATATATTTGATTATAGATAGGTTCGGTTTCTTTGTTTCAAGGTTTATCAACCTTTTAGGATTATTTAATATCAAAGACATCATAATTGAAGCTTTCCTTGTATAAGGAGAGTCGTAGTATTTTTAAATCCATAGCTGGGGAGGACAAAGGGGTTGACATCTTCGCCCAAAAGTGAACGTAATTGCATGATTTGATATCGAACTCACTTACTGCGATGTCACAGTCGAGCACATTAACCACTACGCCACGGAAACTCTCCCCGTTGACGGAATCTCAACAGGTACTACGGGAGTGGACATGGGAGTAATGAAAACGAAAGGGTACTTCACACTTTTAAGAACCTCGTAACTGTAGCCTCACTACTTGATGTAGTTATAGTGGTAAAGGCTTGTGCAGAACCAGCCAGACATATTAGATGAGCTGGTAACAGAAAAACGGTGCAACAATGTGCCAAAGATTCTTCGAAAAGAACCGTAGAATGGTGCCCTAATATGCCATTGATTCTTCGGAGAGAAGAATCGTCGATTAATGTGCCATAAATTCTTCGAAAAGAACGGAAGAATAGTGCACCAGAGTGCCATAAATTCTTCAAAAAGAACAATAGAATGTTGCAAAATATTCGCTAACATATGTAACAGGATTTAGCATTAAATAACCAAGGATTGATATGCAATTAAACCAAGTAGTCTAAACTATTCAAAGAGATAAATTTAAAACGAAAACGATTCCCTAACCTCAAAGCATAACAACAATCAATCACAATCAAATAACTAACGCCTCCTGTATTTATTCACTGTCTTACTTTTCTGTCATTGTGTGTAAATAATTTGTTTTACTTTAAGCCATAATTGTTTATGAATGATTATTTTCAGTTAGAGAACAGAAGAATCGTACACTAATGTGCCATAGATTCTTCGAAAAGGATAGAAGAATGGTGCACCAGTCTGCCATAAATTCTTTAAAAAAACCCAAAACAGTAGAATGTTGCACTAATGAGCCATAGATTATTCGGAGAGAACAGAAGAATCGTGCACTAATGTGTCATAGATTCTTCGAAAAGTACTGAAGAATCGTGTACCAGTGTGTAATAGATTCTTCGAAAAGAACCGTAGAATGGTGCGCTAATGTACCAAAGATTCTTCGAAAAGAACAGAAGTATCGTGCACTAATGTACCAAAGATTCTTCGAAAAGGACGGAAAAATGGTGCACCAATGTGCCATAGATTCTTCGCAGAGAACTCCCCAGGTTTTAAATTCAGAGTTTCTTTCAACGCATATATATATTTTGGGATGTGTGGGTGAGGGAAACATTATCGGCATGGAAAATTGAGAAACACCAGCACCTGGAAGTCTAGGTTCATCTGTATGATTACGGATCAAACTTTAGCTAGTTAAGTGGCATTTGAAATATGTGCATGGATTACATGTAAATTATGTGGGAGTACTGCTGCTCAACTGCTAAGAAATAGGAAAATACTTAGATAAAAATAGGTGTAATATAGTTTATGGGTATCTAGAATATATATATATATATAATGGTTAGAGTGTTCGCCAATGGTCAGGGATACCGGGGTCCAATCCCAGGTCGAGTTATTGAATCCCGGTCTCCCTGATCATTAGCGAACACTACTCATTAAGCAAATGGTCTGGTATGTAAATATATAAATATAAAAAGTAAAAAAAAAACCCCAAAAAACACATACACACAAGACGATGATTTCAATAGCCATTTAAACATGAGATTTCCTTTTCAATTTATCCCATTGTTTAATGAAAATTAGCGCTAAAGAGTTACAGTTTCATCGACCGTGGTGTAATGGTTATCGTCGCAGGAATTGGACACGGCGACACGAGTTCAAATCCTGGACTGATTGCATTTCACATAATACTAATACCCTTGGGAAAGGTATGAATCCAATTATTCTCCCTCCAGCTATGGGTAAATAGTAGGGCAGACTAGGTTCTTCAGCCTTGGTGAGGCAACTAGTCTAGAAGAAGGAAAAACTCTGAATTCAAACCTGTTAAACTCCGCTTAAAAAATTGACCTAGCGTCATATCCTGCCCGAGCGGAGGGGTTGGGTAAATATGATATATATATATATATATATATATATATATATATATATATGTGTGTGTGTGTGTGTGTGTGTGTGTGTGTGTAATTAGGCAGCAGTCGTTCATTGAAGTATGTTTCATTAAATAATAAAGACAAATTTTGTCTGTATAATTCATTTAAGATCCTTTCAAGTTTTCAGATAAGTGTCTTACTTTCAGGTTGAAATTGGTAGTTGAATTTCCCAAAATTATCCTGAGGGCTTTCGGATCCTTCATAGGCCTTCATCAGGGGTTGCTTGCTTGTGTAAGATGTTTTTTTTTTTTTTAAAGAGTTTTAAGCTCGACGGCAATTATACAAGAATGTTGCGAGCAATATTGAACAGGTCCTGGAAGCAACACCCCACACGGCGCCAACTGTACGGCCACCTACCACCTATCACGAAAACTATACAAGCTAGACGAACCATACATGCCGGACACTGCTGGAGAAGCAAGGATGAGATCGTAAGTGATGTGCTCCCGTGGACCCCCGCATATGGCCAATCAAAAGCAGGACGACCAACTCGAACATACATACAGTAGCTATGTGATGATATGGGATGTAACCCTGAAGACCTGCCGGAGGCGATGAATAATAGGGAGACGTGGAGAGAGAGGGTCAGGGATATCCGTGCTAGCCGCACGTCATGATGATGATGATGAAAGAGTTTTGAAAGTTTTTGAAAGTTTATAACCATAACAAAATATGGGAACGCAGAGTTGGATAAAACAGAATAACTGATGTATTTAAAAAAGGGAACGGTATTTAAAAAGGGAACGATATCAACTGAAATAGAATACTGTAGGAATACGGGATAAAACAAATAATAATAATACTAAAAGCATTTCAAAACATTATCGCTTTTTCAAAATTCTATTTATTTGTTTTTTTTTTTTTTTTGTTGGGCTTCTTGGATTTGTGCGATTTTAATTTTAGGAAATTCATCTACCAATTTCAATGTGAAACTAAGACACTTATCAGAAAACTTGAAAGGGTCTTAATTAAATTATACAGACAAAATTTATCTTTATTATTTAATGAAACATGCTTTTATATATATATATATATATATATATACTTTTCATCCTTAGCATGTTTGTGACATCTGCAGTAAAGTCCAAAGTCCGACTGGCTTGTCATAAGAGATCCCATGACAACAAACAACCACACGATGATTATACACAAGTCCTTATGCAGTAACCTACAGTTAATTCGTATCAATTATATGCCAAATACAGTTTTTTTGTTTGTCACATGTGCTACTCGGCTTGCAAGGGTGAAGCATACCCACGGACACACTTTGCAGGATTGAGGAGATGGCTTTCTTCAGCAAAGAAGTTGCAGTCAATATATATATATATGGTAGTGTCTCTAACCCTGGCTTTCATGGTTTACGCATTCGTCGGACAGAATGAAAGGTTTTTAAAAAAAGGCCGATTAATATTTATTAATATTAATTTTTTGTTTGAACGGGAATTTAGTTTGTGTGCATGTGTGCGTAAGTTTGTTAATAAACCTTTTTTTTTAAACCTTTCACTCCGACAAATGCGTAAAGCATGAAACCCAGGGGCACAGACACTACCATGTAATATATATATATATATATATATAGAGAGAGTTTTTTACAGAAAGGAATATATCATTGATAGTAAGCACTATTTAATAATACCGCAAAATTTGGTCCACCATTAACTCACCAAGTGGGCTAGTGAGAACCATAAACCCCTACCAGACAATATATATATATATAAGGAGAAATGGTAGATTTCGGTAAATCTGACAAGATGATAAAAAAAAGTGGAAAAGTGGATAAATCAAACACTTATTATGGTTTTAGTAATAATATTTCGTTCTTTATTCAAGGAAGAACTTTATCTGTCTGAAGAAGTTCTTCCTTGAATAAAGAACGAAATATTACTACAAAACCCGCTGTGAGTGTTTGATTTATCCACTTTTCCACTTATTCTTATCCTATATATATATATATATATATATATATATATATATATATATATATATTTACTAACCTACTATCTATCAGCATTCACGGTTACCAGGAAAAAAGAAAAAAAAAACCGCCAGTATCTAGAGATAACAATATCTCGAATTACCGCCCGGGGGAAAAAGAAAAAAATATCATAAGACAAAAAAAAAAGGGGCCAACTTCGTCACACCAGTTGAAAAAAATCAAAAGATATGCAATCAGTTGGTCAAAAGAAAAAAAACTCCACCATAAAATGCTGCAATGCTACAATTACAGGGCTCGGTACTAGATTTCCTGATGAGCTGGTGAGGCGAAACTTTAGTAGGTAAGGCCCGACTCACGATAAGCTATCGGTCATATGGAAATCAGACCTGACCGATAAAATGAAACGCAGTGGTCGTGTCGATACTGCTGTATTGATGCACCCCATGGACGCTAACAAAACGGCTGGAGAAAAAGCTAGACGGCAACTACACAAGGATGTTGCGAGCAATATTAAACAAGTCCTGGCGGCAACATCCTACAAAGCACCAACGATACGGCCACCTACCTCCCATGACGAAAACTATCCAAGTGAGACGAACCAGGCACGCAGAACACTGCTGGAGGAGCAGAGACGAGCTCATAAGTGATGTACTCCTATGGACCACCACTTATGGCCGAGCAAAAGCAGGACAACCAGCTCGAACATACATACAGCAGCTATGTGAAGACCTGCTGGAGGCGATGAACGATAGGGAAAAGTGGCGAGAGAGGGTCAGGGATATCCGTGCTGGCGGCACGACATGATGATGATGATGATGATGATATATATGATGTTTGTACTTTGTTTGAGATGACAACTATAAACCAAATAGAAGCGGAGCAAATGAGCAGCATGTTATTTGTAGATAGTGGTGAACGATTATATAGAATCATCCACAATAGTTGAAAGAATAGTGAATCATTAGAACAGATTTTCTGAACTGCAGAGTTTTTTCTTCTCTTAAACCGATTGCCTTACCAAGGTTAAAGAGTCCAGTCTGTCCAAGTATTTACCCATAGGTCACCGGGGGTTGGAAAGAAGAGACGGAATCATGCCTTTTCCAAGTAAAATGCTAAGTTTCATTCAGAATTTGAACTTAGCTCGTCGTTCATTTCTTTTTGCGATAACCTTTACACCACGAGCGTTTCGTGACGGGAATAATGATTTATTTGTAACTCTTTTTTGAACGATTTTATAACATTTCATTCTTTCTTTCTTTCTTTCTTTCTTTCTTTCTTTCTTTCTTAGACTTACACGTTCTTTAAAACTATTTACCGTTCTTTCTTCCTTTCTTTCGCATGCATGCTTTTTACTCTTTACCTTTTCTTTCTTTCTTTCTTTCTTTCTTTCTTTCTTTCTTTCTTTCTTTCTAAAACATGTGTGCTTTTTACTCTTTACCTTTTCTTTCTTTCTTTCTTTCTTTCTTTCTTTCTAAAACATGCGTGCTTTTTACTCTTTACCTTTTCTTTCTTTCTTTCTTTCTTTCTTTCTTTCTTTCTTTCTAAAACGTGTGCTTTTTACTCTTTACCTTTTCTTTCTTTCTTTCTTTCTAAAACATGTGTGCTTTTTACTCTTTACCTTTTCTTTTTTTTCTTTCTTTCTCTCTTTCTTTCTTTCAGGCATTTTTATTTTCTTCCATTCGTTTACTTTTTTTTAACTGTTTGTCTTCATTTTTACTTCTTTTTTCTTTCATTTTTCATTTAGTCTTTCACTTGAGAATTTTTTCTTTCTATCTTGCTTTTCTTTTTCTTTCTAGTTTTCTTTTTTACAACTTTTTCTTTCATACTTTTAGTCTTTCCTTCATGTTCAAATATTTGTTTTTTTTCTTTTTTCTTCTTTCTTCACATCTTTCTCTATTTCATTCATTTATTTTTTATATTTTTTCTATCTTACTTTCCTTCATTTTTGCTTCCTGTCATTTCTTCATTTTCGTATATTTGTTTTTCTGTTTCTTTCTTCATGATTTACTTTCATTCATTCATTATTTTCTTTACTTTTCTCTTTCCTTTTTCCTCTAACATTTCTTTCATGTTCTTACATTTGTTTTCTTGACTTCTTTATTTTTTCTTCTTACCTTACATCCTTTCATTCTTCATACCTTTCCCATAATTTTTCTCTTCTTTTTCTCGTACTTTTCTTAATATTATTGTATTCATTTTGATAATTTATTTTTTTCTTTCTTTATACCTTTCTTTCTTTTGTTCAATTTTCCTTCTTTTTCTTTTATACTTCCTGTCGTTCCTTTATGTTCTTATGTTCTATTTTTTTGTTTTTCCTTCATACCTTACTCTATTTTATTCATTCTTTCTTTCTTCATGTGTTTCTTTCTTATTTTCTTTCGATCACTTTTCCTTCCATCATGTTCTTGTATTCTGTTTTTTTTGTTGTTTTGTCTTCATTCCTTACTGTAATTGCTTCATTCTTTCTTTCCTTCATTTTTTCTTAGATTCTTCTTTCAGCCATTCCATCTTGTTCGTGTACTTTTTTTCTGTTTTATTCTTCATACTTTAATTTAATTTATGATTTCTTTCACTTTTCTTTTTTTTTTCCGTTCATTTTTCTTCAAGTACTCTCCTCCATGTTCTTTATTCATTAACTTAATTTCTTTGTTTCTTTCTTCAGGCCTTACTTTCACTCATTCATTCATTCATTGTCTTCGATGCCCTCTTTTTCTCTTTCATTTTTCCTCAAGTATTTTCCTTCTTGTTCTTGTATTCATTTTCGTAATTTCTTTGTTTTTTCTTCATGCCTTATTTCCATTTATTCAGGGCACCTCAGGTGGTGTAATTGTTAGCAAGTTAGACGAGCAAACCTACACAAGTGAGTTCGAATCTCATTAGGTGTCCCATTCATTTGGCCTTGTGCTACATCGAAGCAAAGAGCTTCGTAAATTACTACTTTCATCCTTTTTGGGTTTCTTTCTTTCTTGCCTTCTCTTTTATTTCTTCTATTACTTTCCTTCACATTCTTGTATTCGTTTTTTTTTTTTTAATTTCCTTCTTCATTTCTCACTTTTTTTTATTCATTCATTCTCTCTATTTCCTCTAGCTTTTTGCATTCCCGCTCTTCTTCTTCTTCTTCTTCTTCTTCTTCTTCTTCTTCTTCTTCTTCTTCCTATTTTTTCCTTCTTATTCTTCACTTTGCCCATTCTCTACTCTTTCTTTAAGTCTCTTCTGTCATCTGACATTGCTTTCTTCTCACTCTACCGGTGTCAATTATTTAAGGACCTTGACATTATTGGTCTAGGATCCCTGTAGCATGTAAAATATATTAATCTAGATTTTATTTCTAAGTCCAACTCATTCCCCTAATTTAAAAAAAATCTTCAGACGAAATAGGGGGAGGGGAGAAACTAGTCCCCTAGGCGCGTGAAACGCTTTCGCTAAGACCCCAAGCTAATCAGAAGAAACATAAACCTCGTACTTGAAATCAATGACATTAAACGAGTCAATAAAGTAAAAGAGCGAATAAATGTATGTGCCTATATCTACCGTATATACTCGCGTATAGGTCGAATTTTGCAGACCTACTTTTTAGGGGTCAACTTGAGTAATAATTTTGCAAGGTTGAAACCCAGACGTGGGTAGGATTAGTCGCGGCCCTTGGTTACAAAAAAATTAATTCCATTAAGGAATATTTTCGAGACTACAAATCAAGTGGGGACCCATGGACGAGACCGAATTATACACGAGTTTACACGGCATTCATCTATCTATCTATCTATCTATCTATCAATCTATCTCCTTTCATATCTATCTATATATTTTCATTTCTATCAATCTCTCTTCATATCTATCTATCAGTCGGTCGACGTCTCTATGTCCCCGTGGCGTAATGGTTAAGGTGCTGGACTTATGCCCCTAGCTATGGGTTAAATAGCATCACTGCTGTTCTTCTACAAGGATAGATTTGGCATTAAATAACTCACGAAGGTTGATATGCCATCAAAGAAAGAAACCAACCATCTTCATATCTATCTGTCTATTTTTTTTCTTATCTATATGCATCTCTTCGTGTCTATCTATCAACCTCTCTTCATATCTATCTTTTTAAATATCTTTCTGTCACTCTTCACATCTATCGACCTTGAATATTTGTTCCTGTATCTTCATGAATCCCTTTCTTTCTTTTGGTATATGTATGTTTTCCAAAATCTGGCCATAAACTTCTTTCTTTCTCTCCCTCTCTATTCATATATATATGTATATCATTATTGTGTTTAAAGTTTGTAATATATATATATATATATATATATATATATATATATAGAGAGAGAGAGAGAGAGACGTTACATGATATCTGGGATAGAGCATATGCAATCAGTGTAACTCATACATTAAAACTATATAGTGCAACTGATAGTTTCACGCTTTCGCGATCACCAAGCAACACCACATTCTGAAGTATTACGGAAGAGTGGTTGTTGGCTAGCAGTGAATATATAACGAAATCGAGTTTACATTACGGAAGATTCTAGAATATATATATATATATATATATATATATATGTGTGTGTGTGTGTGTGTGTGTGTGTGTGTGCGTGTCAATCATGGTGAAATGATTATAGTCGTAGGAAATGGACCCGGTGAACTGTGTTCAATTCCTGGACGTGGCTGTTTCACATAACGCTAATACTTTTGGGAAAGGTATGAATCCAGTTATTATCCCTTGACTTCTGGATTAATAGTTGGGCAGATTGGGTTCTTCAACCTTGGTATAGCAACAGGTATAGAAAAAGGAAAACTTTGAATTCAAACCTTTTTAAATTCACTTCAAAATTGACCTTGTGTCACATCTTGCTCGTGCGAAGTGGATAGTACACACACACACACACACACACACACACACACACACACACACACACACACACACACACACACACAGAGGTGTTGATCCAAGTTCACATGAAGACAGGCAATGTGAAACTGTGAGATGCGAGTTTTTACTATGATATCAAATCATATTGATGGAAATATCGTTATATTGTACGGCATTTTTGTGCATAGAACACTGTATTTCAGTGATATAAAATGATTTTAGCGGTATATATATATATATATATATATATATGGGAATCCTCGTGGCTAACTGTTGTTAGCGAGTTTGAACTCGAGTCAATCTATTTGGTTGGTTTTCTGACTCATACCCTTGGGTAATGTATGAAATCACTTATCCTCTCCACCCGTCGTCTTCTGGAAGTAAACGGTTTAATATTTTTAGATGTGTGTGTATGTGTGCGTGTGTGATATACTAAATATGAATAATATATTAATGATATGGAGTTTACCCAACGTTAGAAACACGTGTTAAAAAATTACTTAAAAAACAAATCTCCTTGTTGACCTTTTCATTTTCAAATATTTACTTTCTCCCCTCATTGAACCAACCATATATATATATATATATATATATATATATATATATATATATAGTTTCTGAAAGAAAATTCATTATTATTCGTAATCTATTGACCAATTCTCATTCAAATGATCTTAAATGTTAACAGCATGAGCCAAAACAACTCATAATTCTCACAACCCAGTCAGCTAGGGCTGTAGAATACACTGACTTCATCTCTGCAGAGGGGCAAGACCCCCCCCCGAAGAGTGTCTTGATATGACATTAAACAATCTGATGGCGAGGCGCTAGCCTTGGAGATTCGGGGAATGTGGAGTACCCCTGTATTGCCATTGCTCACAAGTCCACTCTAACCCGAAGTGATAGTATCTGATAGGGTCCTATCTATAGAATTTGATTCATACCTTTTTTTAAAATCATATATATGTGTGTGTGTGAACAGGGTTTAGCATTAAATGACCAACAATGGCTGATATGCCATAAAACCAAACCAAACCATAATTTTATGATTAATGTTTTATCATATTTACCCAACCCCTCCGCTCGGGAAGGATATGACACAAGGTCAATTTTTAACCGGAGTTTAACAGGTTTGAATTCAGAGTTTTCCTTCTCCTTGACTAGTTGCCTCACCAAAGCTGAAGAAACCAGTCTGCCCTACTATTTACCCATAGCTGGAGGGAGAATAAATGGATTCATACCTTTCCCAAGGGTATTAGTGCTATGTGAAAATGCAATCAGTCTCGTCCAGGATTTGAACTCGTGTCACCGTGTCCATTTCCTACGACGATAACCATTACACCACGGGCAATTAATGTTTTTTTTTTTTTTTTTTTTCAGGTATAGAACTGCTATTTACTGGAAAAGAAATCGTTTTGAGCGCTAAAGTACGTTCGAACACAGTCTGACACGACTGTGCAGCGTGTATTTAGGGGAGAATTCGCAAAAATGCAGAATAAGACATGGCATAAAAAGTTCAAAGAAAAAATTTGCCTACACAGAGCAAAAGAAACGGGATTATCGACTTGATATGTATTGCGTCACAGGCAGCGCGCAGATTGAAAACTTCTGAAATTGTTCATGAAATGCACTCACGAAGGAATTTTTTTATTTAAATGAAACTAAAAAGGCTTCAAATGAAACTAAAAATTCTTAACGCATTTTGTTCAACGTTAAGCCTTTTAAATTTAATTTGCCGAGACTAAGTACTTATTCAGATATTTGCATCACAAATGGTATCATTCATTTTCAAACGTCACGTATATATAAAATTTACCGCTAAAACATTTTAAAATCCTGTAGCCCTTCGTTAAATTTGCTGCTCTCTTATATATATATATATATATATATATATATATATATATATATATATATATATATATATATCGAGTAAATAGGGACTGTAAATATCCAACTGCCCAGTCGGCTGGGGATGTAGAATACACTGACTGCACTTCTGCAGAGGGGTAAGACCCCCTTAACGAGTCTCCTGGATATAACACTAAACAATATGATGCTGAGATTCCAGCAGTGCTGGAGCTTTGGGGAATGCATAGTACCCCTTCATTGCCATTGCTCCCAGGTCCACTCTGTCCCGGAGTGGTAGCAGCTGATAGGGTCCTATCTATGGATTAAATAGAACTAACAGCATACTTATGCTAAACTGAATTGTTTGAGTAAACTGAATAGCTTGAAATAGAAATGTTTTTGACAATTAAACGGTACTTACATTTAAACTGCGTGCTTATGCTTAACTAAATTATTTGAAATAGAACTGTTTTTCGACATTAAAACTGTATTTACACTTAACTGAATTGTTACATATAACTGCTTGAATAGTTTGAAATGGAAATGTTTTTGACAATTAAACTGTGAACTTAATGCTAAACTGAATTGTTTTAAATAGATGCAGATTATTTACATAAAAATAGATTTTTCGTTAAATAACCTACAAAGGTTGATATGCCATAAAACCCAACAAACCAAATCTAAATATCCAAAGAATCAGTGCTCAATGCTCGGCTATTTAATACAAAATATACCTACAGAGCAAAATATATATTTTTGGTTAAAATATAAGAAAATTAAAAATTGCATTCCATAATAAATTCATTTTGCTTATTCCGCTCATCAGATGGATTTCAAATATATATATACGTGGTGCATTCAATAAGTTTCACGACCTTTTTTTTGTACAGGCTTTTAGAATTGTCTTAGACTCTTGAAAATTCAGTATGTTATTGCTATACACCATTCTGTTATAGTTTCCGTCGAATTAAATTGGAGTTTTTTCTTTCGGAGCACAGCTTCTTTTAGAGTCTATTTTCGCTGATTTTTACCCCAAAGCTTATTTCATATACATTACGCGATGCCTTCAATAAGTTTCCAGACTTTTTTTTTGTACAGGCATTTAAAATTGTCAGAGACTCTTGAAAATTCATTATATTATTGCTATATATCTAATGAGATGAGTGACCAATTTCTTTTTATTTCAGCTTCAAATGAACAGCTACTGCAGCGATTGTCACAGCTGGTGAATTTCAAAAATGCAATCTGACACTTTAGAAGAACGATATGCAATAAAATTCTGTTTTAAACCTGGAAAAAATGCTGCCACAGAAACGTATGGAATGCTTCAGACTGCTTTTCGACCATCTTGCATAAATCGAGCATCAGTTTTTTGAGTGGCATAAGAGATTCAAGGAAGGCAGGCAGTCTGTGAGGGATGATGAGAGGTGTAGGAGGAGTAAGGAAGTCAAGACACCAGAGTTGATTGGCCAAAGGGTTAGGGTTAGGGTTACTATGTTGAGGTTTTAAGGGAGTTCAGGAAGAGATTCCGTCGGAAGAGGCAAGCACTCTTCAAATTGGGTCAGTGGCATTTCCACAAGGACAATACACCAGTTCACATCTCCATCCTTGTCACAGACTATTTGACCACGATGGCCATCAACACAGTTCCTCAGCCTCCTTATTGTCCAGACCTTGCTCTCTGTGACTTTTGGTTGGTTATTCCCTAAACTCAGAGGCTGTCGTAATGAGACAATTGAGGAGATGAAAGAGGCTGTGACGAAGGTCATTGACACGCTCACACAAGAGGACTTCGATGGTGCCTTCCAGAAGTTGTTGGAACGGTACAAGTGCATTGCAGGCGGAGGAGATTACTTCGAAGGGGACTAAAGTTTCATGTGTGTACTATCAATAAAAGCGGACATACGAAAAACGTCTGGAAACTTATTTAATGATCCTCGTATATATATGTCTGTGTGTGTATGTGTGTGTGTGTTGTTAGTTGATTGTATTTTATGGTATATCCACTCTTGTTAGTAATTCAATGCCAAATCTTGTTCATGCATGTGTATATTAAATATATATTATTTGTAAACGAACAGTTTGTTGACAAGATTATTTCTAAATAAGCCAGACCTCATTTGTTTGTACAAAGGTAATTAGTTTCAAGTATTGCTAATTATTGTTTGCACATACTTTTATAGTTTCAAGTATTGCTATCTAACACTAATAGTTTTATTTTCACACACACACACACACACACACACACACACACACACACACACACACACACACACACACACACACACACACACACATATACATATATATATATATATATATATAAATTTGACGACCTTAGTCGAGGATGACCCAAAGGCTCCCTTTTCAATAGCTACTACGCCGTGGTGTAGGGGAGGGAGTTACTCCATTCCCTAGATTGCTCCACTTTACCTTTGATCCTTACCTTATAATGCATCAAGTGCCATTTTTTTTAGTCTTTGGTATAACCCGACCCGAGATTGAACCTTTGTCTCGCTGACCATTGGCGAACACTCTACTCATTAGATTAAGTGTCCTATTTGTACTGAATTAATTTAGCGGGCTATTGCAATAGCCCTCCAAATTACACAATAAAATAAAATAATTTGTGCAATGCTTCAAGCAAAGTACAATATATATATATATATATATATATATATATATGATAGTGGTACAGGTTTTGAGAAGTACATTGTGCTGTAAACATTTCATGGGCTACTGTGGTCAGCCAAGGCCAATTACTCCTCATAGGTCTTGGGAAACTTTCAGTCATGCTGTGGAATGGAGAGAAAGCCGATGGAAGATGGCAGGGTATATATCAAGTGTAATGGTTATCGTCGCAGGAATTGGACACGGCGACACGAGTTCAAATCCTGGACTGATTGCATTTCACATAATACTAATACCCTTGGGAAAGGTATGAATCCAATTATTCTCCCTCCAGCTATGGGTAAATAGTAGGGCAGACTAGGTTCTTCAGCCTTGGTGAGGCATCTAGTCTACGAGAAGGAAAAACTCTGAATTCAAACTCCGCTTAAAAAATTGACCTTGTGTCATATCCTGCCCGAGCGGAGGAGTTGGGTAAATATGATATATCAAGTTACTCAAAAGTTTAAGGAATTTGATTATAATTGTGTAACCTAATCGCTCATTTCCACCGTTTTCTTTGATATAGTTCTCTCGGCTATGCATACAGCAAGTTCTCAAATCGTATAGCTTTCGAAGGATAGCGGTAAGAGTCCGTACAACATTCCGTTTATGCACGCGCTGTGTACATCCCTAAAATGCGATAAATGAAGAAGAAACAGATAAAGTGCATTGACAAGAAAGGGAATCAAATAAAAAAACTTAATGCGTTTTTTTTACCGGTATTACAGCAGAGCGTGACAAATCTTTCGAGGATTTATAAAACTGTCTAAAAATTTAATTAGTGTCCTAACTGTCATTACCAGTGATAAGGTTAAAACTTGATTCCCTTCTACGATCCCTTTTTTTCTCACTTGGATGACTCAACCCTCAACCCCGACCCCTAGTTAATATTCCGGTATTTTCAGGGAGGTTAGTAAAGTCCAAAGTGACAAATGTGTTGCGGACTCCGATTTAAATGTGTCGGAATAATGTTTGGACAAGATTTATTACCTTTCTTATTATTTGACTTAAGTGAATCAAAAGTTTTGCAATATTTTAGAATGTGTTGGTTTGCGGTGTGTGTATCACGTTATCGAAGCAGTTCAAACTGTGTGGTTAGGTACCTAACTTTGACTTAAGTGAATCAAAAGTTTTGCAATATTTTAGAATGTGTTGGTTTGCGGTGTGTGTATCACGTTACCGAAGCAGTTCAAACTGTGTGGTTTGGTACCTACTGTGTTTGGTAGTATCGTGGTTGTTGGTACGCTGACATGTTTTTCATTGCTTCACTCTGCATAGGATTTGAAAGTTGCTCAGACGAATGAGTAATGTTGTCCAATTCGGGAACTTAGGTTTTACTTGTTCGAACTCGATCATAACGCCGCAAAAGCAACCAAAATCATTTGTTTCGCTGATTGTACTGTTGATCACAATATATTTAGCACATGGCTGAAAAAATTTTCGTTCGGGTTGCAAGAACCTCAACGATCAGGCAGGCCTAAAACCGTGGATTCCGTGGCCATAAAGGCGAATCTGGTGAGTATAATTCGGAGAGTATCAGGCAACCGCGGCATTTTATTGTCCAGTGTGTTTCGTACCTTTATGACCTTAGCAAAAGTATGCGGAGCTGCCGAATTGTGCCTCACGTATTACCAAAATATTGCAAAATTTTTTACTCACCCTTGCATTACCTTACGTTATCTTACTGGCTTGGTTTCTTGTTATTTAATGCCAAAGCCATCTATGTAGGACAAGTAATGGCACTATTTAACCAATAACTTGTGGACATAAGAGGTTGATATCTTTCGCAGGTATAGCCGGGTGGGGGACGGTCTCCTGAGGCCAAGGATTCAATTTTTCACTTACCTGGCATATACTACGAGGACTCCAGGATTTACATTATCAGAGGATTCAATTTAATTTCATCATGTGTATTGTTGCGCGCGTGTGAACGTGTATGTGTGTATGTGTATGTGCGAAGAGATTCTAATGCTGACCCCAAGCTACTCTGGGTGTTTCCTGGAAATGATCCTTAAATATTTATATTGGAATTCTCCTTGAATTTTCGACAGTTAATTTTTAGGCAGGTAATACCTTTGCCGTTGTGTGTGAACGATTTCGGTTTCTTTATTTAATGGCATATCAACCTTTGTAGGTTATTTAATGCCAAAGCAATTCTCCCAGAAGAACAGTAGTGGTACTATTTAACCCATAGCTGGGAGGATAAGGGGGTTCATACCTTTCCCAAGGGTATTTGTTCGAAAGTGAACGTAATGTTACGACTGGAGTACGAACTCGCTTGCTACGATTTCACAGTCCATCGCTTTAACCATTACACCACGAGGATCCCCCCGTGTGTGAACGACAACAGATTCTTTCGATTCACGTTCAAAAACTACATTTCCTGAGTCTTACTCAGTAATACACGTAACTAAACCCAGATATCACCATATACGAACTTGGAAAAGCTAGTAAAATGAACGCAACAGTTTCATAAAGCTTGGGACATTTTACCACATTTTTTTCGTTCATCCAGTAAGATCATCTTCCTTTAAATGTATACATATACTTCACTTTAGGATTGGAACTCATTTCAATAATGTAACATATTGACCCTCGACCGAGCCGTCAATCAAGAGATGCACCTGTGTAAATAAGCGGAAGAACAGGTGGGCGTGAAACAATAATATAATCTGGCGCACAGACGGTCTGAGTCAGTTGGGGACAAGTTGCCGAAGTAAGAGCCAGCGGCAGACAGAGGGCTTTGGGCTCTCAGTGACCCACGGTTGAGCAACCCCAGCCAAGATGAGAAAGAAATGCTGCTATGGTCAGAAGAACTTGGGTCAATATGTAGCAGTCCGTCCTTGTCTCCACTTACCTCTCACACAGAACCAACATCAACCCTTTCGAGAATAAAGTGTGAGAGATATATTTTTATAAAGAAGTGTGTTCATTCGTTCATTGAAGTTCGTATATCATGTTTGATTATGTTTCTGCATATATTTGTATTTGTATGTGGCTATACAACAATAAGTCCTTTGAGAAATTTGTTTGAATTTGTACTTTCCATTTTAACACTCTTCCTTCATTTTACTTACTCATAGTGTTCGCCAGTGGTCCGGGAGACCGGGGTTCAATCCCAGTTCGAGTCATACCAAAGACTCATAAAATGGTACTTGATGCCGCCTTGATTAAAACTCAGTATTATAAGGAACAGATCAAGGATAAGAGGGGAAATCCTGGGAGAAGATCAAGGGTAAAGTTGAGCAATCTAGGGAATGGAGTAGCGCCCTCCCCTACACCTCAGTGTGGTAGCTATTGAAAAAGGAGCCTTCGGGTCATCCTCGACTAAGGTCGCCAACTTTACTTACTATAATCCTGCTATGAAATTTTCTCACTGTTATATCTCCACACGCACAAAGTATATATTTATTTGGCTTTTTTTTTTAATTTGATGTTGTATAAGGCCGTATAAGTGAAGGTATGAGAGTCTAGCGTGCTAACAACCATTACACCAGCTGAGACGCCCACAGCAAAAGAGTATATACTCGTGTAACGAACAACTTTTTAAAACCAATTGTTCCCCTCAAAAATGAGAGGTCGTTCATTATAAGAGATATGTTTTGGAAACGTCGAAGTTTACCTTGTTTTCTAGAGCTAACCTCGCCGAAACTACAATCGAAAGTGTCCTCACATAGCCTTGGCTATTTGTTAAGATAATAAAGTTTTTAATCGGGGAGTTTCCTCGTGGTGTAATAGTTAAAGTAATGGACTGCGGAATCGTAGTAAGCGAGTTCGTACTCCAGTCGCAACATTACGTTCACTTTCGGGCAAATACCCTTGGGAAAAGTATGACCCCTATTATCCGCCCAGCTATGGGTTAAATAGTACCACTACTGTTCTTCTAGGAAAATGGCTTTGGCATTAAGTAACCTACAAAGGTTGATATGCAAAGAAACCAAAACAAAGTTCTTAGTTAACATTGTTTACCATCTATAATTCCAGTACATATTATATGTAGAACTGTTATAAATAATAAACCAAGTGACGTAAAAACTTCATTATTTAATATACTCTTGTGTGTACATGTATATATTTCTTTTAAATCAAGCTTTTACACTCCTGTACAGACACCAACTGTACACTGTTAGTTTTCTGTACAATTCATTTTTCTTTGTTAAGTGAAGATGTTTGGTAACTCTTTTGTGTATATATAGTAATCATCTGGGTACATAGATATGGTCTTATCTATTGATGAAATGACTGATCCTCTTCATATATTAATGATCATTTTCTGAAGACCCCTTTTTTTTCTTTCTTACAAGTTATAAATCTAATAAAGATAGAAAAATGAAATAGCCAAAATGCTGTGATAACAAAATGAAAAACATGAAGTTCATTTATCTGAACTAAACTTAGAATTGTAAAATTTTTTTTTTTTAGGTTTGGTTTGTTGGGTTTTATGGCATATCAACCTTTGTAGGTTATTTAACACCAAATCCATTTTTATGTAAATAATCAGTTCTATTTAAAACAATTCAGTTCAGCATAAGTACACAGTTTAATTGTCAAAAACATTTCTATTTCAAACTATTCAAGCAGTTATATGTAATAATTCAGTCAAGTGTAAATACAGTTTTAATGTCGAAAAACAGTTCTATTTCAAATAATTCAGTTAAGCATAAGCACGCAGTTTATGTGTAAGTACGGTTTAATTGTCAAAAACGTTTCTATTTCAAGCTATTCGTTTACTCAATTCATTTTAGCATAAGTATGCTGTTAGTTCTATTTAACCCATAGATAGGGCCCTATCAGGTGCTACCACTCCGGGCCAGAGTGGACCTGGGAGCGATGGCAATGAAGGGGTACTCCGCATTCCCCAAAGCTCCAGCATTGCTGGAACCTCACCATCTGATTGTTTAGTGTCATATCCAGGACACTCGTTGGCGGGGGGTCTTACCCCTCTGCAGAGGTGCAGTCAGTGTATTCTACAGCCCCAGCCGACTGGGCAAGTTTTTTTTTTAATAGAAGCTTTTGACACTTATCATTAATTTGAATTTGCTGGTGATATATCACATTGAATTTTAGATAATATTAAAGATTTGATTTTCTGTGCAAACAAAATATCTCTTCAATGAAGTAATCTTGTGAATGTTCATGATGGTTTAATTTTTTAATATTGTCTGTTTAAAAACTTTGCTTTTTCAAAAGTGAAAACAGTTTTAAGAATTTTATATTTTTTTTTATGAAGCTCATACATAATTAAAGAAAAAATATTATCAGTTTGTTTTCTAAAACCCTCGTTCAGGCGTTGGGTGGGCTATACAGAAACACTTTGGGTCAGACTAACATCTTCATTTTGATTGTATTACAGTAGTTTTGCATTTATCAATAGATGATCGTATGTTTTCTCTATATGTTATTGGATGTTTAAGAAATATTTTTGCTGGCTAGCATAGCCAAAAGTTTGTAGTCGTTCATCATTACTCGCAGTATACGAGTATACTTGTATATTAAGAAAACAAACCTTTTTTTATGGTTAAAATTAGGAGTCCTTCATTATATACGTTAACGTGGTGTAATGGCCAAAATGCTGGGCTGCAGCCTAAAATTAAGCAAGTTCGAACGCCAGTCACGCTGTAAAGTTCACTTTCGGATTAATACTCTTGGGAAAGACGTGAATACTCTTATCCCTTCAACTATGGGTTATACGGTATTACGGCTGGTTTTTCTACAAGGATGGCTTTGGCATGAAATAAGCTACAAAGGTTGATATGCCATTAAGCAAAGAAACCAGACCAAATGTTAAGACTAAAAGCGTTTTTAATCAATAAAATTTAGTACTCTCTGCACAAAAATGATGAGTTCTGCTTCTACAATAAAATAAGATAACGACTCACGAAGCTGAGTTTCACGAAGTCGTTCAATAATTTATGGATACTTACTCATCTGTGGGTCGTCTACGTGAAACACAGAGTCGTGAGTTTTTATTCTATTTTATAATAAACACACACACACACACACATAATATATATATATATATATATATATATATATATATATATACCGTCTTGTCGTTGGTCCTTATAATACGCTGGTTGTATCCTCTGCAGAGGAGTACAACTGGCTCCAAAAGAGGTGTCCTTGGTATGATACTAAACAGCATTTGATAGTTGGCTCCAGTTCTAGCACACCAGGAACTGTGGAGTACCCTTACATTGTCATTGTCATTAACCACAGGTCCACCTTGACCCAGAGTGGTAGTACCTGTTAGGGTCCCATGTATGTATCAAATAAAACTGTTTAATCATTTACTAAGGATTAAAACAATTAGTCACTTGAAGCCATACGTCTGTGTGCAACTTACTTGCATTATTAGATAGGATTACTTGATATCACATAATTGTGTGAAAAAAAAAAGCAAAAACAAAACAAAAAAGTAAATTTGAGAAATAACACAGCAACAATAACTATAACAACTATAAATCTCATTAAAAAAAATCTACACAAAATATACACAAGAACGTACAATGAACGCGACTCCCTAAACTTTCGGCATACAATAAACCTAGAAGGGTTAACATGTTAATATCAATCATATATATATATATACCAGCTTAAGAATACACATCATATATATATATATATATATACATATATGTCGCAATATAGATTTCGTACTGAATAATTCATATAGGGTACCTACCAGTTTAAGAATACACGTCATATATATATATATATATATATATATATATATATATATATATTTGTATATATGTATATATATATATGTATTGCCATTACTCCCAGGTCCACTCTGATTCGGATTGGTAGTACCTGTTATAGCTAAAATACAACTGTTCAATTATTCACTCATTAGTTTTTCACATCAGCGTTACCTGATGGTCTTTCACTGGAGTTTGAGTGACAGCAAGTCTCCAGGACTCTTCTCAGTATTTTGGCTCTTCTCAATAATGCTGTAGTTTGGATGGTCTCTGCTCGTCCGCCAACGTCCAAGTCCTCCAGTCCCTTTAATAATCCTTTAGTTACTGTACCAAAAGCCCTAATCACGATTGGCATAATTATCACCTTCATCTTTCATAGTTTTTTTCAATTCCCAAGCAAGGTCCGGGTACTTATCCTTCTTTTCACATTCTTAACTTTTATTCTGTGGTTAGCAGAGACAGCAAAGTCCACAATTTTGAAAATTATCTTTTTTTTGTTGATTATTATTAGGTTTGGTGTTCTGGCCGAGATTAGGTGATCCGTCTGTATGTCAAAGTCCCGTAGGAGTTTATGTGTGTTATTTTCTAGGACAGGTGCTGGGTTATGTATATACCATTTATTCGTATGGTCAAATTTCAGTTTCTTGCACATCTCCCAGTGGATCAACTTACCCACCCAGTTGTGTCTAGTTTTATACTCCTGTGCTAATTTGTTATATTCACTTATTATGTGATTGATAGTTTCATCTCTGTCACCGCATAGCCTACATTTGCTATTTTGTTGCGTCTTATCTATTCTCACATTGATATGATTGGTTCTTATGGCGTTGTTTTGTGCTGCTATTCGGAGAGATTCTGTTTCTCTCTTTATTATTATTATTATTATTGATCTGAAACCTGACAGCAATGTGCAATAGGAATAGACAAAATTACCTTTGTTAAATAGCAATACTTGAAACCATTTGATTGTGAACAAATAAATGATTAAAATTAAATAGAATTATTAGTGTTTTTCAGAATACTTGAGACCATTAAAACTGTGTGCTAACAAATGAGCTCTGGCAACTGATTTCAAAATGGCGTTGCCAACAAACTATTCCCTCACAAATCACACACACACACACACACACACACACACACACACACACACACACACACACACACTCACACACTTGCCCAGTCGGCTGAGGCTGTAGAATACATCGACTGCACCTCTACAGAAGGGTAAGACCCCCCAACGAGTGTCCGAGATATGACACTAAACAATCTAATGGTGAAGTTCGAATAATACTGGACCTTTGGGGAATGCGGAGTACCCCTTTATTGCCATCGTGTGGTAGCACCTGATAGGCTGCTATCTATAGGTCAAATAGAACTAACGGCATACTTATGCTAAACTGAATTGTTTGAAATGGAACTATTTTTTTACATTGAAATTGTACTTACATTAAACTGAATTGTTTAATATAGAACTGTTTTGACATTTAACTGAGTAAAAAAATCTGTACTTATACAAAATTTAATTAGCTGAATTAGAACTGTTTGACGAAGCTGAATAGCTTGAAATAGAAATATTTTTGACAATTAAACTGTATACTTAGGCTAAACTGAATTGTTCGAAATAGAACTGACTATTAACATAAAAATGGATTTGGCATTAAATATCCTACAAAGGTTGATAAGCCATAAAACCCAAACAACCAACCAACACACACACACACACACACACACACACACACACACACACATACATACCTATATATGTATATGTATATGTGTGTGTGTGTGTGTGTGTGTGTGTTAACTGGATTTACCCGTAAATAACCATAAGGGTTGATATGCCAAAACACCGACCCACCAACCAACCAGATGATGGGTAAATTGTTTGCACCCCCTCACACAGAAGCATGCAGATACACACTAATGTGCACATGTAATTACCCTTTAACATATGTAGGCAAAGTGACGAATGTAACATTATTTCAGATTAGAAAAAAATCTCTGAGAAAATTAACCCTAGGTTAGACTCGGGGTCCATTATATTTTATTAAACTTTCATGCGTAAACATGGCAGTTTAAAAATTAGTGTGGCATAATTGGAAAAAAAGGTTAGTTAGCTTCCTCAGAATCAGTAAAATCTTGAATTCTCCCTACCCTAGAGAAAAATAAAGAAAATATAAATTGGTTTCCATATGTATACGGGTGGCGAAGGATTCAAAGTTTTACTGTTTGTAAGGAAACAGTATGACTTTTTCTTTATTTTTTCTGAACTTCCATGTTCACGCATGAAAATTTAAGAAAAGGTAATGGACTCATAGTCTAACTATATATATATATATATATATATATATATATATAGATTTTACGATATGTCGATTCTTGTTGGGTTGTTTATTGCCGAAGTCAGTGGTTTTTGAAAGAAACTGTATGGTTTCAAGGGAAAAATCATCATCATCATCATGTCGTGCCGCCAGGACGGATATCCCTGACCCTCTCTCACTACTTCTCCCTATCGTTCATCGCCTCTAGTAGGTCTTCAGGGCTACATCCCGTATCCTCGCATAGCTGCTGTATGTATGTTCGAGCTGGTCGTCCTGCTTTTGCTCGGCCATATGTGGGGGTCCATAGGAGTACATCACTTATGAGCTCGTCCCTGCTTCGTGATGGGAGGTAGGTGGCCGAATAGTTGGTGCCTTGTGAGGTGTTGCCGCCAGGACTTGTTCAATATTGCTTGCAACATTCTTGTGTAATTGCCGTGTAGCTTTTTCTCCAGCCGTTTTGTTAGCGTCCAAGTAGTGCATCCATACAGCAGTATCGACACGACAGCTTCCTGGAAGAAACTGCGTTTCATTTTATCGGTCAGGTCTGATTTCCATATGATCGATAGCCTATTGATAGCAGTCCATGCCTTCGAACTATTCATCATCATCATGATGTCGCACCACCAGCATAAATCTTCCAGACCCTCTCTCGCTACCCGTCTCTATCATCCATCGCTGCTGGTAGGTCTTCCAGGCTACATCCTGTATAGGCACAGAGCTTTTGTATATAAATTCTTGCTGGTCGTCCTCCTTTGCTCGTCTATGTGAAGGGGGTCCACAGGAGTATGTCGCTTATGAGTTCATCCCCACTTCTCTAGCAGTGTCCCGCGTGTCTGGTTCGTCTAACTTGGATAATTTCCATGATGGGTGGTAGGTGCTTTGTGGGGTGCTGCCTCCAGGACTTGTTCAGTATTGCTCGCAACTATTCTTAATGCAAATAATTTACACGCATTTATTTAATTTCCGGGCCAGTTGGCTGGGACTGTTGAATATAACGACTGCATCTTTTCAGAGGGGTAAAACTTCACCATTAAGTGACCTGCCTATGATACTAAACCATCTGATGGTTATTCTCCTGTAATGCTGGAGCTTTGGGGAATGCAGTGTACCCCTTCATTGCCATCGCTCCCAAGTCCACACTGGTTCGGAGTGGTAGCAACTGATATGTTGGTAGCAACTGTCTATGAGTTAAATAGAACTGTTTGACATTAAACTATGTACTTATGTCAAACTGCATTGTTTGAAACAGAATTGTTTTTAAATTTAACTGTGTGTAAACAAAAAACTGTGTACTTATGTTAAACTGAATTGTTTGAAATAAAATTGTTTGACAGTTTAACTGTGTGTAAACAAATGACTGATGTTTAATTGAATTGTTAGTGATACAAATCAATACTTGATACTATTTAACTTTGTTGGCATACTAAACTGAATTGTTTGAAATAGAACTGTTTTATCATTAAACTGTGTGTAAGCTATAACTGGTGATAAATTGAATTAGTGATTGTTTGTGCTACATAGCAATACTTGAAAACATTTAACGGTATGCAAACAAATGAGAAATAGTTAATAGAATTAATCGTACTAGATAGAAATAAGTGAAACCATTTAACTGTGTGAAAAAAAAATGAACTCTTCGTTTAAAAATGTTATCTATAAGATGTGTTTAGAAATCATATTTAATATATATGTATAAAAAGGATTTGGCATAAGATAACCTGCTAGGATTGATATGCCATAAAACCAAACTAAACCAAAGCAAACCAAAGAAAACCTTTATTTGTTTTCAGGTATTCCTTTCAAATACAAATGATTTTAAACAGATCTATTTGGTGCGTCAATGAGACCCTTACGAGTATTATTATTCAAGGTCAGAATGGATAAAAAAATAAAGGGGTATTCAACGTTCCAAGAGTTTATATATACATATTTACCAACCCCTCCGCTCGGGCAGCATATGACACAAGGTCAATTTTTAATCGGAGTTTAACAGGTTTGAATTCAGAGTTTTCCTTCTCCTAGACTAGTTGCCTTACCAAGGCTGAAGAACCTAGTCTGCCCTACTATTTTACCCATAGCTGGAGGGAGAATAAATGGATTCATACCTTTCCCAAGGATATTAGTGCTATGTGAAATGCAATTGGCCTCGTCCAGGAGTTGAACTCGTGTTGCCGTGTCCATTTCCTACGACGATAACCATTACATCACTGGCACCTCCCAGAGTATATATATATATATATATATATATATATATATATATATATATAATCCTAATGTGACCGGTTTGTGTTTTTTATTTATATATATATGAATATATATATATATATATAAAGAAAAAAACACAAACCGGTCACATTAGGATTATAAATTTATTTCTATCCTGTTATGTGTTTTTGATAAAATAAAAAAACACGAGAAAAAATTAACAGGACTTGTTCAGCTCTTATGGATAAAATAATATATATATATATATATATATATATATATATATATATATATATATATATATATATATATATATATATATATATATATATATATATATATATATATATATATGTGTGTGTGTGTGTGTGTGTGTGTGTGTGTTGCAGTCAAAAAAATAAGTTCACTCATTATATATATGGTATTTTATTTTTGGTTCGGTTCTTTGTTTAATCGCATATCAAACCATCATCTCAAAGTCAATCTTGTAGAAAAGCAATTGTAGGACGATTTAACCCATTGCTGCGTTATTTTTTGGCAACTATTTTTTCAGTCCTATCAGAGTTTGATTATAAATTATTAAAAATAATATTTGTCTCGATTTAAAAATATGTTCTTCTACAAATAATAAAATCCTTGTATTTTTAGTTTAGCACGAATTCTATTTATTAAAAAAAAAAGTTGATTGAGGTGTAAAACACACACACAGACACGAACGCGCGCACTTATTTATATATATATATCATCATCATCATGTCGTGCTGGGAGCACGGATATCCCTGACCCTCTTTCGCCACTCCTCCCTAACATTGTTTTTTTTTCCATTACCTTTGTTGGAGGGAAAGAAATATTAACAACTAGATGTAATGTTTTACATTTTTCATCGTAAATTATAAAACTTATTATTATTGTCTGTAGGGGATATATATCTTCGTATTATGTTTTTTTAGTCTTTTTCATCTAATCTAAAATTCAGATGCGTTTGATTACAATAGAATAAATTAATGATTATAATCATTTTGTGTAAAAATATATACTTATACATATGTAATACACTGATGAGTGGTGATACAACGAAACAGTTTGTCTGTAGATGACAATATATATATATATATATATATATGTATTGAGCAATCTTGGAGTATTATAAGAATACTCTCACAGATTTTCAATTTGAATAATTCAACACTCATATTCTCTAGTCAATACACACACAAACGTATATATATATATATATATATATATATATATATATATATATATATATATATATATATAGAGAGAGAGAGAGAGAGAGAGAGAGAGAGAGATTTTATACCGGACATTGGCCTAGCGGTTAGAGTGTTCACCAATGGCCCGGGAGACCTGGGTTCAATCCCAGGTCGAGTCATACCAAAGACTCAAAAAATGGTACTTGATGCCTCCTTGCTTAACACTCAGCATTATAAGGTACGGATCAAGGGTAAAGTGGAGCAATTCAGGGAAAGGAGTAGCGCCCTCCCTTACACCTTGGTGTAGTAAGCTGTCGAAAAGGGAGCCTTCGGGTCACCCTCGACTATGGTCGCCAACTTTACTTATATATATACAGAGAGAGAGATATTGAGAGTGTGTGTTTAGCTTGGTTTATCTGTTTAATGGTAAATAAATTTTCATGGGCTATTTAATGTAAAAGCCATCTTTGTAGAAGAACAGAAGTGATACTATTTAACCTATTGCTGGGGGAAAAAGGGGGTTCATGCCTTTCTCAAGAGTGTTAATCAGAAAGAGAACCTAATAGCGCTACTGGAATTCAAACTCTCTTACAATGATGTTGCAGTCCAGCATATATACACACATATACCCACCACACATACATACATACATATATATATTTACACACACATATATACGCGCGCGCACACACACACACACTCACACACACACACACACACACACACACACATATATATATATGATTATCTATATGTATATATATATATATATATAAGTCAAGTTGGCGACCGCGGTCGAGGGTGACCCGAAGGCTCCCTTTTCGATAGCGACTACACCAAGGTATAGGGCAGGGTGTTACTCTTTTCCCTGGATTGTTCCACTTTACCCTTGATCTTTACCTTATAATGCTGAGAGTTAATCAAGGTAGAATCAAGTACCATTTTTTGAGTCTTTTGTATGACTTGACCTGGGATTGAACCCAGGTCTCCCGGGCCACACACACACACACACACACAAATATGTGAAAAATCGGACAAATCAAACACTTAACTCAAATTCGGATGTGTGAAGAAGTTCGAGATGAAATAAAGCCAAACGAAATATCACACATCTAAATTTGAGTTAACTGTTTGTTTTTTCCAATTTTTCACATATTTTTATCATACTGTCTTATTTACTACAAATCTGTGTTTTTAGCACACAAACAAACACACACACACACACACACTCTCTCTCTCTCACACACACACACACATATATATATATATATATATTCACACACACACACATATATATATATATTCACACACACACACACACACACACACATATATATATATATATTCACACACACACACACACATATATATATATATTCACACACACACACACACACACATATATATATATTCACACACACACACACACACACACACACACACACATATATATATTCACACACACACACACATATATATATATATTCACACACACACACACATATATATATATATATATTCACACACACACACACACACACACATATATATATATATTCACACACACACACACACACACACACACACACACACACACACACACACATATATATATATATATTCACACACACACACACATACATATAAATACGTGTAACCACATGCACATTCATACTTATAATTACGTGCACAATCGATCCAATATCGTCAAATTTTCAACATTTTTATCACAGCCCACTGAATTTACCATTACCTCTCTATTCTTTAGCCTGAGTCATTTTCGGTACGAACAGGTTAAACATTTCTGATACTATAGAAAAAGATACTTGGATCAAACAGGAATTATGAAAATTTTCTACTTGAATTTATTTATCTATTTTATTTATTTTATTTTATTTTTTAGAATGTTTTGACATTTGCTTGGATGTTGTGCTGTAAACACGGAGAAAAATACTTTCAGCCGATCGTTACTGAGGTTCTCTGTGGTCTATGTAAATGGAATTTTTCATATACCGATGACTGGTGAGATGTACAGGGTGATTGAAAAGTAACCCTCTATTATATAATAGTTACTTTTTCAATCACCCAGTGTATATATAAGATATATAACAAGAAAACAAACAAGTGCCAGTTTTATAGGGGTTACTTTTTAAATAACCCTATATATATATATATATATATATATATATATATATATATATATATATATATATATATATATATATATATATATATATAAACAAAGTCCCTGTTATATAAGAATTACTTTCAATCACAGAGAATTGTTTTTTCGGTTCTTCAAGCTAATTTCCGAGTCTTTATCTATTCATTTCGGCCGTTATACTCAACAGCCTTTCTTAAGGGTTTATTATTGTTTGTCCCAGTCACAAACTAGAAAAGTATTATTTTTTTTAACTATCTTTAAATTCTTCTTTTAATCAACAATGATATTTTCTATCAACCATTATATTGTTGTTTTTTTTTACTTGATTTGAAAATCATGATTTTTTGCAGATGTACTCGATGGCCTTCTTCGAATGTATACAGTAGCTTGAATGTCATATTTGCAGCGTTCATAAACTAAAAGATTATAGTTTTCCGAATTAATTATGAGGGGAGTGACTAACGTGCTGGACTGTGACGTCGTAGTAACAGAGTTCGAACCTCAATCGCGTTGTTACGTTTACTTTTGTACTAATACCCTTGATGAAAGGTATGAAGTCCTTTATCCCTTCGTCTTAGACATTAAATAACCCACGAAGCTTGATATTCCATTAAACGAAGAAACCGGACCGAATCAACAACAGAATTATGTCAAGGCAATCGTAAGGGATAGGGTCCTGTGGGCAAGAAAACGGAATTTTTTCATATACTGATAAGATGAGTAATAAAGTTGGCGACCTTAGTCGAGGGTGACCCGAAGGCTCCTTTTCCATTAGCGACTACACCGAGGTGTAGGGGAGGGCGCGACTCCATTCCTATGATTGCTTCACTTTACACTAGATCCTTACATTATAATGCTGAGTGTTAAGCAAGGGGGCATTAAGTACCATTTTTTTTAGTCTATGGTATTGAACCCTGGTCTCCCAAACCATTGGCGAACACTCTACTCCAAGCTAATTTCCTTCTCTTTTTTTCTTCTAAACAGAAATATTAGGTCGTTATACCCTCCGGCCTTCTTCAAGTGTCTATTGTAGTTTGTCGTGTCTATAAACTAGAAAATTATTGTTTTTCGAATCAACTAGAATTTTTTGACGCAACAATGATATCTATTGTTTTTGGACTAGTTATGATTTTCAATACGACTTTTCAGCCTTCCTCGGATGAGTATCGGAGTTTGAATATTACATTTGCCGCGCCTGTAAACTAGAAAATTGTTTTTCGACTGGGCTGGAAAATTGTTGTTTTCCCAATCAACTACAGAATTAGTCATAATGAAATTAATTATTTCAGTTTAAATAGAACATTATTATTTCCTAATAGATGAGAAAATTATATTGATTTTCCACTCGACTTTTCGGTCGCTATATACTGCACATTGTCGTTAAAATGATATATTTGCTGCACCCGTAATATATATATATATATATATATATATATATATATATATATATATATATATATATATATATATATTCTATTCGAGTGTTTGAAGACTATTATGGTCTTTTGACACGACATTATCAAAACGTACAATGAACTCGTAAGAAAACTATTTATAAAAAACTGTTAGAAGTCAAAATAAAAAAAAAAAAAAGGTAAAGAAAGAAAAAAAAAGGAGAAAGATTTAACTCTAGAAAAATAAAGTAAATTTCACTTACTTTAAAATCTGTGCTTCGCTGGGGACGATGGTCGTCACCCTGAGGTGTATTTCACAAAAAAGCAGCCGAACTCCCGACACAGCTCTAAATAAAAACACAGACCCACGATGTTAGATATATAGTGATACAAAAAAGAAAGAAAGAAAGAAAGAAAAAAAAAAGCTTGAGCAATGTGGTAGTAATAGTAGTAGTAATAAAGTGGGAATAAAAAAAGTTTGACTTAGACCTAAGTAGAAGTAAAGTTGTACTTAGGCTATAGTTGTTATTTTTTTTAGCTTCTTTTTTTTTTTCTTCGTTTAAATTCTTTTTTTATTTTATTTTATTTTACTTTATTTCTTTTATCTAATTATTTTGTTTGTTTGTTTGTTTGTTTTATTCCTTGCTTTGAATCTTGTTTACATATTAATTTTGTATTTAATTTTGTTTTTGTGTTAATATCTTTATTTCTTTTTGTTTTATTTTTATTTTTACGTTGTTTTCTTTTTGTTGTTGGGGGTTGGATCGTCGTTGGCTATTACCATTGTCGGTATCTGAATTGAGCAAGCATCCTGCTTTTTTTTTTTTTTTTTTTTGCTTTTCGGGGGCTCCTCCTGTGGTAGCATGGTTAGCGACCAAAGCGAGAGAAGACCATAAGTTCGATCCTTGCTGATAAGGTGTAATCACTTCAATACTTCAATACTTCTGACCCTGTGCTTGATTAAATTAAATAGTTGTAATTTATCAAGTTTTTTTTTTATTAGATCTG